>JBCEWB010085281.1:0-12677 GCA_039654565.1 Peronia peronii
GATGGATGGATGGATGGATGGATGGATGGATGGATGGATGGATGGATGGATGGATGGACGGATGGATGGATGGACGGGCGGACGGATGGACGGACGGATGGATTGGATGGATGAATGGGTAGATGGATGGATGGATGGATGGATGGATGGATGGATGGATGGATGAATGGATAGATGGATATAATAGGTGGACTACAGATGAGTGGAAGGACGTAGAGATGGGTGGATGAATGAGAGGATCGGTGGATGACGGATGGATGGGTGGATAAATGGATGGGTGGATGGATGGATGGATGGATGGATGGATGGACTATAGATGAGTGGAAGGACGTAGAGATGGGTGGATGGATGGGAGGATCGGTGGATAATGGATGGATGGATGGATGGATGGATGGATGGATGGATGGATGGATGGATGGATGGATGGACCGTCGGATGGACGGACGGATGGATTGGATAGATGAATGGGTAGATGGGTGGATGGATGGATGGATGGATGAATAAATGGGTGAACAGATGGATGACTGGATGGATGGATGGATGAGTGGATGGATGGATGGATTAGATGGATGAATGAAGAGGTGGATAAAATTTTCTTAATTTCTTCTCATCGAGATATATATTATGTTCGATTTTAAACTATTTTGGTAAACTAAGCTTGTAATAGGCCCACTATGATTATCATGTAGCTTTTCAACCGTAAGACAACAGGATTATCTCAGTTTAAAACGCGTGCTTAGTTTGGGAAGAAGACTTTTTGTGAATACAACTTTGGAATTTTGAATTTTGCCCGGACAACGGCGTCTCCATCAATTCTTCATCCGAATTTAAACAGCCGGGATCTCCCAATGATATTCTCCTCATCCGAGAAAGCTGGACATCGGATTTCCTACCTAAGAATGAAGCCACGGGTCTGTAGGCAGGTTCTTATCTTTCACATTTCCCGGTAAGATTCGAACCAGCAACGCCTTTCATGCTGTCATCGAGAAGCAGACGCATAATATCTCGGGCCCGGTAGGCTTGCCTATTCATTTCACTCCATGGATTTCATGTGACCAAGAAAACATTATGGGTCTCAAATTATTAGTTATAATAGGTGACATAATAACGTCAACCTTGGATCGCAGTGGACAAAGCCTCCAATTATTGATGTGGTGACTTATTTTATCATGTCCATTATCGATAAGAATAGTTCACATTCGACCACGCAAAAACTTAGAAATCCCCGGCGCAATGTTTGTACCCTCTGCTAAAAATAGAGCACTCACTGATGTTTGTTATCGCTAAATCAAGAGATCCGAGAACAATATTGTCACCGATCCGGTGCATTTTTTTTTTTTTTTTTTGTTGGTTTTGTTTTTCTGTGTCAGTGGTAGTGAACAGTTTGGAGTATTTGCACCCCCCCCCCCCCTACTAACATCAGACAGAGATTTCCAGCCGTTCGCTTGGTCGGAATAAATCTATTGCACTTTTTTTTTAAGGGGAAGGGGAAGTACTCCAAGAACTAGTCATTACTAAATGCAAAACTCGAATTGTTCCCCTTGAATTAAAATCCACTATACAACATGGACATACTATAAATGTACCACGAGCGCGGCTCAGCGAATAGCTACAATGGGAGATCGTTGTGCTCAGCACACTTTCACGCCCTTTGCTTGAAACATAAACCATGAAAAATTCCCCAAAAATCATGGTATAAAGGAAATGTATTCTTTTTAAAATTACAGTTTTATCAAATTTTTTGGTGATCAGTCTTTCGAATGACATGAAGTAAAGAGATTTGAATATGGTGCAAAAACAAATTTTAGCAACATAACAAAGAGAAAAAGATGTAAAATTTTGTCATTCAAAATGTCTAAATAGACCTGAAAAAAAAGAAACCATTGTCAGTGATGGGTTGGAAATTGTCATCATTTTATAGAAAATTTAAGACATGGACTGCCAACCAGCAATTAACTAAAAATATTAAAAGAAGCAAATACTCTGGAGAATCAGAAAGTTAAAAACTGAATGCATTGATGGAACTGGTCAATTCTTTAAGATTTTGGGTTCTTGATCAGGGCAGCAATGCAAAACTATAAAATGCAGACAGATACTATTGTATATCATGATAAATTTGAATTAAATGTTTCACTCGCCGTGTAGAAAAAAAGTTTTCAATGTTTTCAAAAATGAAAAATAGAATAGTACTTAATTTTGTTTCAGATGTAGAATTTCACAACGTCAAATGAAATTGTTGGATTTTTATAGTATCAATCTTTTTTATATTCAATTGGGATACAGAACTTTTAAGATTTATCTCTGTGGGTGACATCATCAAATACTGTGCTTTTTTGACTTTGGAAACAAATTGTTCTTTTCTTTTCAATATGTGAAAAGGCCAAAAACATCAATTCTGTTATTATAGAGTGATCTACATGAATATCCTCTCTCTATATATATGCACCATAAATGAACACTCCAAAATACAGTTGTGAACAAGGGTATCTTGAAGATCATATGAAGTGTTCCTGAAAAAGTAAACTAGGGGTAGGTAGAAAGCTATGTACTAAAAAAGAAACTTTTTAACTCATCTAAAGGAGAGTTTGCCCAAGGACATAACTGATGCCACTCATACCAGTATAAACCACAACATTTTATTATCATCGCACTATTTAAAGCAGAGTTCAGAGACCTGGACAGCCACCAAAGACTCATCAGTTGCTTGAAAAAAAAGCAACAGATTTTTAGCCAAAGTGACCATAAGAAAAATGAGGAATGAAAAGCTGAGTGAGGAAAAGGACCAAGCTGACATCTGCTGACACAGAAAGTTGTAGGAGGAGTGGACAGTGGATAGGACATGCATTGAGAAAGCCCACATTTTAATGGTAACACACCACACAGACCCATGGGATGGAATCCACAAGGAAAAAGGGTAACTCTATAGAATCTCCAATAGCTATATGTATAATCATGTGAGAAAGAGCAATCACTGTTCCAAAAACTGGGTTGAATAGTAGATTTTTCTATGTGGTATTCAGTAATATGCTGGAAAGGATGTCAGGCAATGATGATGATGATGATGTAGTCAAAATGTCAGCTGTGCTGTCACAAATGCACTATGCCACAAACAGTATGTGGGATAGAACAAGGTTCTCCAACCACAGGAATAGTGTTAGGACAAAGAAAATCAGCTGTGAAAATATCCCCTGAAACATTACTTTTAATCTTCCCCACCATGATATAAGCCACATGAGGATTATATGCCTCCAGTCGGATTCTCCAAAGGAACTCCTGAAGTTAGAGTTAAAGTGGATATGGACCTTGAAGTGCCACTCAGTTTGGGAAGGATTGAACATAGATAAGTCTATTTTGAAACAAAGCACAGAACATCAATTAAATTTAGTAAAATGATTGCAGTCAGAAATATGAAGTGAATAATGAATTTTGAAAAAAAGAAAAGAATACGTAGTATATAGCTTGAATTGTTTGCACCCAAAATACAAATCAGTGATCACATTGTGCAAATCTACAGCAGGCAAGCTTAGAATCTGAAAATTAATATCATCCAATATTTTGCATGATTTATTCAAACAAAAATACATGTTGACTGATGCATATTGCATTTTGCTTTGATGGTACAAACATAACCAAAATAAATGAGTGACTGCATTTTAATATGAAGTAATAAATGAGGAATTAGCACAATACAATTGTACATATCATTTCAGTGGCAAAAGAAGTTCAATCTGAAGATTTAGTGTTCTTCAGTTGACTTGGATTTTATCTCCACTTTGCCTGAAATTAATTACATTTTTGATAAATTAACAAATTAACCCAAGACTACCTTGGATAAAGTGTATGACTGGCTAATGTAATAAGAGATAAGAACTCAAACAATCATTTGCTAATATTTCTGTCTAAAATAATGGATGAAAATCTAGCAAATCAATCACATTTAATCATGATGACAACATCTTGGGTAAGGACAATACATAGTAAGATAATACTTAAAAATATGCACTTGTTGGTATTTCTGAAAACAGTGGTCTTCGCCTAAGAACCCGGTCGTCGGGAGACAAAAAAGCGGGCTCTAAGGCGGATGGGTTCTTAGGCGGACTGAAAAGTTATGCAACCTGTATGACCACAGTTTGTCTTCACAACTATGATCAGTTGATTGTTATTGTTTGTTAAAGAGTTATCTATGCGAATAAGTACAGCCTTCTTCCCTGTTATAATTAGATCAAGCAATTCCTGATCTTTTTTAGCATATAATTACATCAATACAGTCCAGCGTTTAAACGTCGGGTAAGTTTTCACATAACGGTTTCATTGTTGAAAACATGATATTGCTATGCTACCCTATGGATAATCGCATGAGTGACTCAAGTGTTTACAGACCGACCAAAGTAACAAAACAACTGACCAGTCAGGAGGCTAAACTCACTCCTCCTTATCCACAGAGCCAATCACAAGCGCTGTCTCAAATGTTGTCAGACAAAGAAATGTTTACGAGTTAGTCCACTATGTGGCCTGATTATGCAGTCATACATCAACCATCACTTCCACTCCTTTGTTTACCTGTCCTTTCCACTCCTGTCCCCATTTTACTGCACATCTAATACTGTGTGTTTCTCTCAAGTGGACAATATGATGTGAAATTGCACTGAGAATACTCGCGTGTCTTGACCCAACACTGGGCTCTTATGCGGATTTTTTATTTGGGAGCGGGTTCTTAGAGAGATAAATTATAGAGGAAAAATTTCATTTCGCAGCAGAGGCGGGTTCTTAGGCAGACTGGGCTCCTATGCAGAGGGTTCTATAGTATAGGTAATACATCAATGGGTATAAGTATTAAAAACAGAATCTGAGACTATTCTGTGAAGATCAAGATCTGCCATATATTATGACAGATTTTATTTATCTAGTTTCCCTCGTTAATTATCATATATTAGTGAAGGAAAGCCACTCAGCAAGTTAAGCATTAAACTGAATCAATGCTGATAATGAAAACTCTAAGGTGAACAAAATTAGAATAAGTAAATATAAATATACGGCAAAACCCTATCTCACTGAACAAAATCTGATAACACTGAACAGTTCAATGGAGTCAGGAATTTTCCTACTTAAGATCAAGGAAACACCATGAGGATGAAATTTCTTTTGCTTAATATCTAACTGGAAAATATACACACCAGCTCATGTATTCACTAAGCCAGATGATTTAAGCAGATGCTAATTTTAAAAACTACAAGCCTGATCTCATGAAAAGTTGAACACTGAGTCAAAGTCATGTGAGAAAGTACATACTACAGAAATCTCAAGATTCATGTAAGAATTTTTTTTTGAACGAAATCTTTTAACAGAAAATATAAACAGATTATATAAAATGTAAGCTCTAAAAAAAAAAACCAAAGTAATCTATTCGCAAGGTTTGATCAGAAAAGAAAAGAGGGGCCACCTATACAGGCTTCATTAAAACCTGTCTCCCCTAAGCAGCTGTGATGATTCACTGCAAGGCAACAACAAGGGGGAGACCTGTTCACATCTAAGAAGGACAAGACAGGAGCTCCAGAACTACCCTGGCAGGTTGGAGTGCTGTAGCACTGATGGTCATTGGCATGACTATCAAAAGGAGGTCCCTGGCAACAATAAGGAAAGCATCTGTATAAAACTATGAACTATTTGTCCATTTTAATCACTAGAGCTCATACTATAACACCAAAAGACGTTTACAGTGGTAAATAATAAATTACTTTTAAAAAAATCAATTATTTTTTCTAAGAGTTTTTTTACTTCATTATCACCTCAGTTCAAGCTATGTGCATGTCATTGATTGTGTTTGAGCTATCTTGATGTCCAAAAGTTTAGAAACTGAAACATCCTAAAGGAAAAGTATGACATACCTGAAGTAAACCTTTCTGTACATAGATCAGAAACAACAGAAACTATGTGTTACAATGGGTGAATGAACTGCCTTAAGAAAAATAATTATAGGACTAACAATAAACAAATTATTTTTTCCTTTTAAAATATATGAGAAGAAATATGATATATCTGGTTGAAAGAAGTACCTAAACCTGTGTTACATAGTGTTCCACAGGAAGTATAATTGCAGTCATATAAAAAAACTAGGAGAGAATCCACGGCCTTTATGGGAGATTTTTCAAATATATATATATATAGGTCAAACTGATACAACCCCATGACTCTAAGTATATGTCAAGCATGCATACCTCCATGTTGGTATTTTGGATGATTAAACTTTAAATGTTACTCAAAGAAAATGTGTTTGTTATTTTGGATGCTCTGTGAACAATAACACAATGTGTACAAAACGGATCTAATACCCTAACGAATTTGCCATTTAATTATTCTCGCCTTTTCAGAATAACGTCAAACATGATAAATTTGTTTGGGTTTCTGTGAGGAGAAACACAGACCTTTATGCAACAATTTTGTGTGTCAAATTTCAGATGGATATATTCAGTAGTTTTCGAGTCCATAACCTTTTATGGGTTTTGTTGTAGATTTATAGTATAGGTGACTGTGAAATTTTTTCATATCCAACTAAAACAATTCCAGAATTAAACTGTCAACTTTCAAGTGGTTAGTACTTACTTGCCCAAATGCCCCAATACTGATGTGCTTGCTTTTACCATGAGGATGAGATACAATGCAGGCTACTAGTGTCAGGCGTTTTGGATCAGGGAGAAATCTCTCACAAAGTCCTCCATAAGGCTGCTCCTCATACTTCCTTCTGATGGTTGCAAGCTTTGATATCAGATGTGGGTTGTCAGTAACACATTTTAGCTGGGTGCGATCCAACTCACCAGAGTAAAATGTGGTCTCAATAACTCGTGCGGTGATGACATTGGACCTGTCTTCTTCATTGTCATAAAAAAATTCAATGACTGCTGTCTCTCCTTCTGACTGATCATAAACAACATGAGCTGCTGTGCTTACATAGAGATATCCATACTCATGATGAGGTACTTTATCAGCACACTGCTTGCACTTTGGTTTACTACAAGACAATGTTTCAGTTTTCTCATCTGAGAACACAAATGCACATCCTGTTCCAAATCTTGCAAAACGTTTACCTCGATAGTTGTAAAAAGGAAAGTGGTCTGGACGCACAACGGAAACATGTGAAACTCTTATCCTAACTGTACACTGCGAGACAAATTGCAGTGCTACAAAGATAAGTGGATCCTCACCTATAAATGTAGGCATTTGTTCTATAGTAAAGTTCTTCACTGGTATAAATCCTTTATGGCCTGGATTTTTCTGGCAAGTGGTCATCTCATGAAGAAGTGATGCCTCCTCTTTTCCAAATGAGACTTCCATCTCATAGTTGCCTGAGAAAAACATAGTTTGAAGTTGAAACATATACAACTGTGAATTTTCTGTGATTTATAATGACTTTATTTAAAGTGAATTAATCAAAAATACCTCAGTAGATAAATTGTTCTCTTTAGATTTCCTCTCATCAGTAGTTGATAATAAAGCTCATATCTCTTCATGTTCTGAGGAATCAGTCAACCTTTACTCCAGTTAAACTAGTCTCCATCAATTTCCATAGGGAGAAAATAGAAACAATAAATCACAAAAATTGTTTTGCTTAAAAACTTTTTGATGAGGTTTGATGAAATTATGACCCCTTGTAATTTCTTTAACTGGCATAAAAAATGTTTAATATAAGTGTATGTTTTTACTTCTAGTTTTACACATGATAAGCTAGCTCAGTACATTTAGTCTAAATTAGTCTTTTTGTATGATGTCTACTGTGAGCTGTAGTTAGAGTTCAAAGGTACAGCTTCAGCACAGCAGCTGATTAACACTACATTCTCTCTACATCATTCAGCCTTCTGCCAGTAGTTAACTCAGAGTTAATCAAGATCATATGAAATCCTTTGAATTGTTATACAGGAACTAATTTCTTTAAACATCCAGGGAAGCTTGTAAAACGACTTACCTTGATCGTCTCGGGCAATCCTTGCAAGCTCAAGGACAGTTTTTAAATCTTCTGTGTCATCATCTTCTACATTTTCTTCCTGCATTCTGACAAGGTCCTCAAGTGCACTCTTTCTGGACAGTTCTTGTCTCTTGTGATTTCAGTTGTTCTGAAAAATAATGTGAATCAGATGATTGTTTTCCTCTTTCCTCTCTCTCTCTCTCTCTGACTAATATTGTTCAAAGAAAATAAAGCCTCAACATCTATAGCCAATATCTTTTCTCTCAAAATTTTGCTTAGTACCCCAATGGCGAGCATGCAAGGCTACGATCTTGGCTTCCTGGTCAAATTAGTGATGCCACAATCATGGCTTTGGATAGATGGCCCTAAAATTACCTTGGCAATAAATCTTCAAATTTTTCTGGCCATGAGGATCTGTTAGTTCCCTATATTGTTAACCCTTTCCATGCTCACTTTTAATTTACATGCATACACTATATCCTAATAGCCACTTAAATTTGGCACATGAGATCTGTAAGCCATAGATTAAAAGTATGCACTCAACGGTTTGACTCTAAGAGATGATCTTAGCTACTTCCAGAGTGAAGGCTGAAGAAGGTCCAGCTCTTTTCTTTAGCATTCTTCATGTGCCTGCTAGCTGCTAGTATTTGATCTACATTCCAACCCACACCTTTATTACATTTCATGCTACAATAGATCAACATAATTTTCCTGCCCAAGTCTATCAATCAAATATGGGATATATTCTTCTGGACAATAAGTGAATAGGGACATCTTTCAAAATGTGGTGACTCAAGAGACAAATCTAGAAAACAAAACAACAGCAACAAAACAAGCAAATAAAGTTTCACCACTGTTAAGTGCATTAGCTGAGTTTATAGATATGAGACAATACTTAATACTAACCTGTCCGTTTCATTAATAAGTGGATAAAATCTGTGCTATAGATAATTTTGGTCTTCCCAATAGTTGATACAGACTACTATAATAATATATTAATAGAACGATCATGACAAGAATTCGTTCTCTTATTCATTCTGACCCTAATATCGCATGAATTCCATGCTCGTAAATCTTTCTGACAATGCTGCATGCGTTACTTCACACTTTCTCCATACGGCTATTATGTTCATTATTTACTTACTTGATTACCTTTAATCAGTTAGGTCTTCAGATCTGGTTGTTTGAGCTTTCAAAGGGAAAAGACCATCCGCATTCGTCAGTGTACATGCGCTGATATGGCTAACAAGGCCACTTGGTGCCGGAACTTTGTGTAACTGTAACGACTCGGTATCAGTCTGCTGTTCACTTCCATGCATACACTCTTCATCCCGCTAGACCAGTGGTTCCCAGCAATTTTGCACTCGCGTCCCCTTAACCAAAAGTTTGAAACCCGCGCTACCCCTTACTATCAGCAGCTTGATTCACATGTTATCTTCTGTGATGGAAAGGAAAGAAACATCAAACAAATGTTGTAATTATTTACTAGGAAACTGAAGTCATTGAATGCATTGACACGCTGTAGCAAGTTTGTTTTTAATTGAAACAAAAACAAAAACAAAAATAATAAATATGTGAGAGCATGGAAAATGTTATTGATGATTTGACATTAATTTTATATCACGCTATTTCTTCCAAGGCGTTGTGACCCCCAATGGGGTCGCGACCCACCAGTTGGGAACCCCTACGCTAGACGGGTTTTTCTTATCGGGCTGTGCCCACAGGCCTCATAGAACGGTCAGCCGGGGTAGGATTGGTTTCTATTTTGGTTGGGAATACCCTTTAACTTCCGGCGTGCCGGTATCTAATGTAAACATTTTTTGCGTTTTTTTCCCAGCTATAATTCACCAAACTGTATTTATTTCAGCTAGAATGGACGAGCAGCACCAATCAAAAGATAAAAACAAGTTTTTGTTTTTTTTTAAAAGTGTTTACAAATTATATACAGTCTAGACCCTTAGATCTCCCTTAGAATCTAGATAAATACGCTGCGGAGCTCCCATTTGCAGTACTAAGCAAGGGGAAGTCCCTCCTTATTAATATTTGCAGTACTACTGCATTTTCTATAACTTTGCAGTAGTAAGTGTTAGATTTATAATCCCAGAAATTGTGCTATTCAATAGATTTTAAAAAATAATAAAATAACAATGAATCATTTTTAAAAGGGAGTGACTTGACTCTTACTTTATTTCAAGACCGTTGATGCATTGTAAATCTATAGGCGGTCCGCGCTTGGCCTTGTGGATTGAAGTCGCCAGTATGTGATAATTTCTGGACTCCAGTGGACACTAGGACTCGAATGATAAACCACTAGATCTGTAACTAGCACAGGTATACTCGGGCCCACTCCATCCACCTTGAAAGTTGATACTAAAAGTGCCCACCTTCTCAAGATAGCTATTCACAAAAAACATTGATAGGCTATATTTTTTTTTTCTTCCTCTGATGTTTTATTTCTGCAAATCCAGGTGGAGTTTTATTCGTGTTTGACAAAGTCCCGAATCATGCCCGATGTTTTTCTTGATATTTTGTCCGTGTCTTTTTGAATTTTGATGTTAGTTTAATATTCCTTATAGTTCCCACTCTTGTCATGATTCTCCCAATGGGATTGATCTCTCATTGTTGTTGTGTTTTGTGCTCTTATTGTGTATTGGAAATGTTATAGTAAATCAACAAGCCATAACTGAACTGTTTTAGAACCTGTGACTTTAAATATTATTACTATTACTTTGCAATATAAATGTATATATTGTAATTATCTCATTTTCATTATTTCAGAACCTTAGTTTATAAGAAGTCTGCCAGTCTTTGTTTTTACAATATTCAGGCCTGCCATCATCTTTTCTTCTTCATCCCAGAGTGAATTTTCCTCCAGTTTCCTTTTTTTCCTCCTTCTTCTTCTTCTCCTTGTTTTTTTTCTTCTTCTTCTTCTTTTAAATTTCATAGTCATTTTATATAAAATCTGCTTTTGAACTTATCATTATAAAGCATTATTTTAAAGAGTGAAGTGTGCTGCTTTTATTCTTACATGAATACTCAATATCTATTTGTGGCTATTTGTTCAAATTGTATGGCAATGTCCCTTGCTTGTTTTACACAATAGAAGTAAATTTGATAAATTGAAATCTTGCTAGCGTTTTCATATTTTGTTTGCTGGTCTTTGCATTAATGTTACTATTGTTGATTTTGTATTTCATGTTGTATGACACATTTTTTCTTATAATAATTATGTTTATTTTCTTTAAGGGATAGAGTTTGATACTTTAAACATTTATTTCCACAGCATTTTTTTTCATTCAGGAGAGAAAAAGTAACTGACAAACATACTATGATTAAGATGCCTTAGCTTCGAAGATTTGAAGGGAGCTTATGTTTCCTTTTAGATTATGGCTATTTCGTGCTTGAAAACATTACATTTAAATTTCATACAACAACAAAAATTGTGAAAGAACTGAAAACAATTTTCACAGTTCATGACGTAATAAAATAGTGTTATCTCTTGGTATTGATATCGCTATCTATTAGATACGTGTAATTCGCTTAGATAGCTCATACTAACAAGGTGGCCATGTACCACATTTCATTCGCCTGATATGCTCTTGCCGCTCTATCTAGTTCAATAGTCGATCTCTGATGCTATAAAGATTCACTTCAAGAATTCCCTTTACTCCTCTTGATTCATTCAGTCGCCAGGTTGGTCTGTACGCCAGAATGTAAGAACACCATGGAACTTGGAAAGCATGTATCGATTCACACAGGAAACTGCATATTTACTTAGATCTATATCCGTCTTTTGTTAATTTCATTGTACAATCTTTGATTATCCAAATTTATATACACGTTTTGATATTCCTTTTGTAACTCGAAAACGCATCGCCCATACGGTAATCTTATTATTAGGCTATGTATACTTTGATCAATCTTTTTATTTTGATCAATCATTTTGACTTACAAACATATCACCGTGTAGGTACAATGTAGCCGTAATCATGCTGATTTGTCGTTAAATCCCAGCACAAACAAAACAAACATGGATAAGAAGTGGGCAAAGTTTGAACGGAGTGCACTGAAGCGCTGCCATTATGCCATAATAGGAATAGATACTAAGAAATAAAAAAAATAATTACTTTTGGATGACACCTGAATGTTAAACAATATTGGGAATAATACTCCTTTGTTTAATTGTTTCCTTCTTCTTATCTTCTAGCGGGTAATGCAAACTAGCATTTGGACAATCATAATATTATCATTGATGGGGGAGAGGAAAGAAAAATAAATCAGTAGTAAGGGGCATGAGAATGAACAAAAATCACTGATTGCTTAATTTTTACAATTCTCTCCCTTGCATAGCGTTTCCTGCTTTTCTTGCCCTTCCTCTTGGCGGGAGCGCTTTATCTTTCATTGTTTCTCTTTGTCTCTTTCTCCCTCTCTATTTCTCTCTCTCACTCCCCCCTCTCTCTCTCTCTTCCCATAGTGGTATTCAAAGTGAAAGAGGGTTCATCGTTTTGTGCAAATCTGACCGCCATAGACGACGTTAAAACCGGATCTTACATTTGTGTAGCCTGATTAGGTCTAAGTAACTATTTTGCTGGCGAAGTCAATGCAAATTCTTGAAGTAAATCTTTGGATGCCATCAAAGTGTGATATCGGTGCATTGAATCTGAAAGCATTTCTGTTCCTGTGCTGTCAAAAGTGTTCCGATGGAAGTCCCGGGGGGGGG
>JBCEWB010085302.1:0-10307 GCA_039654565.1 Peronia peronii
CACACACACACACACACACACACACACACACACACACACACACACACACACTATCAATGGACCTCAATGCTTTAGTTGCAAAATTCAGTATATTGGAGTTGTATTTCCACACCACTCAGTCAAAGTTGGACAGAGACTGCATTACACAAGGACAATAAATGTAGGCTACCATGAATCACTGAATTGTGAGGTTATCAATGGTTTGTCATGACATTTCTTTCAATTAAACAAAAACATATGTGAACATGTTAATTCACAAAATCATTGGATGCTTTATCATTCATTCATCATTTCATAACATCTGACTCCTCCAATTACAAAAGTAATGAAATAGATGAACTTTTAATACTGGATGCAATTGACATTTGTCTTTCTGATATACAATGTACAAAAAAAAAGGAATGAAATAAATTACAGCAATCTGAGCATACAGATGGACTGAATTTGCAAATTCCAAATGAAATGGAAACACAAATGTGTCATGCAAGTAAAAAAAACTGATGCATAAAAAATTTAACGAGCAAACTGCTTCAAAAGTGTCTCAATGAAATTGTCCTTTGTTCAGCATTTACACAAAAACACACTGCCAAGGGCTAATGGATTTTGGGAAATTAGAATAATAATGTTCATGAACAAACAAATTTTCCTTATAAATATTTGAAGGTATTGTTCATAGTTGCTATCTTGCATTCTGTGATTCTATGTCCATACTCTGCATTTCAAAACAAACATGAAAATGGGGCGACACTATTTCTGTTGTTTCTTATTCACAATATTTTGAGAGTCATGAAGTTATGGAATCTGTAATGTAAACACAAACAACTACTGATATTGCTAATACAATAGTAAAATTTTGTTGAAAACAATGCAGCTGGCCTTTTTATGGAGAGCAAATATCCAGTCATTGGTATAGTGAATTTAATGACAACATCAATGGATAACACACCCTAAGTGAACAATTACCCTTGAATCATATGGCCCATTCTTTGATAAATTTGTTTAGTATCATTTGGCCTTGGTCTGAATTCTGATAAATAAACCTATAACATGTCATTCACCAATTCTATACAAATGGAGTTAAATTTTATTCCAATTCATTTGTATCCACTCAACGGCCTTTTTTCCTTCTTCTCTAATACTGTTTCAGATCTATCACATTGTTCCAGATCTGTAGCACTGCTTTAAATCTGTAATACTGTTTCTGTTTTGGATCTGTAAAACTGTTTCAGCTCCCAAATACTATTTCACATCTCCAATACTGTTTCAAATCCTATATATGAAGATTCGAGGCACTGAAGAGGTATGCTGTACAGACAAAGCATAACAAACTGTGATACTTTATAGGGAGTAAAGTAGTTATGATTTGACTGATAGGTACAAAACACAGGAAAACTTTACAAAACAGAATGTACAGTTCAAAGAAGTTGAGACATGACAGCAAAATATTATCACAGATTCATTAAAATTCAAGCAACAGATTTTGGAACAACATCTATTATCTTAAGGTTGCAGAGCTGCAGAACATCAGGCCATTGCAAGATTATAGAACAACTCCACAGCTTGATCAAAATAATATAAACATGGCTGCATGACTGTCAATCATGACTTGTACATTTCACTATGACAGGCTGATAAATCAATTTTTTAAAAAAAGCATATAAAAGCAACAGAATTTGCATGTGCCAGAGGCACATCTGCATGATGTGTGACAACAAATTTCAGCAAATTGTAAATGTTCAATAAGCAGAGACTGAAGTCACAGGTATAGAAAATAAAATGTATGAATACTGCAGGGGAATAATGGAAAGGTATAAAAATTCTGCACAGTTTGCAAAAATAAAATTCAAAACTTTTTAAAATGTGTTTGCAAAATACATGTTCAGTGCTTTTGCCATGCAGATATTTGTGCCTGCAAATTACTATTATGATACTATCTCAACAAATTTACATGTATAATAAATTTATACAGTGGAAGCAATTAACCATCATGCATATTCTATCTCACTGTTAAGAATGAACTTAACAGAGCTCCGCAAAAAGCAGATAATTTTAGACTGAAATTAAGGCTATCACACTTGTTTCATTAAAAACTACTCACAATAAAATTTTGCAACACTGACAATAAATACGGAAATATCTTTGATTTCTCTATTTGTCATGAATATATGAATGTATCTCACAGTCTTTCAGAGTCTCTATCAAACCAAGGAGTTTGACTAGCATGATTTTTTCCTAATAGTGCATGCTTACTTCTCAAATTATTGGGCATTTGTGCTTCAGAGCAAATCACAGTGGGAAATTAAACTACCTATTATAACTTTACTGAGCAAAGAGATTCCAGTGGCAAAAATCACCTCTGTGGCAAATTCTGAAAGACAGTAATAATATCTATATGTATAGCTTTCATAACAATATACAGGTATACTTGTACTAAGATCTTCAGTGAGAGATTTTACAAATAGTGATAATAAGCATATTTGACAGGAACCAGTGTTAACAAAATATGCTTTTAGGTCAAGGGTGATAGATCATTTGCTTTCTTTACAACAATAATCCAACCAAACAAAAACACTCAGCAAATGCAAATGTTATAGAGTTACAAAGTCAATCATCTCAATGTAATGACTAGAATGCATTTGAATCACTCCACAAGTTATCTATTCGATAATTAATCCACTGCCAAATTTATGAAAGGCTAATGTTTCCACAGATGAGATTCAACATGTATAAATGCTTCAAATCAAACATTAGTATTCAAATGCTTCTCTCTGTCTTGTACACTAAGGTAAATCTCCTATTTTCAAACATACAACATATGTTTGGAAGTACAGAAAACATATCACAACATGAAAAATGTATTTGTTTTTGACAACTTAACTCTGCAAATATAAAGAGATTTACTCTCAACTTTTCCAGCCAGAAAAATATTTCACAAGTGATGATGTTCTAGTGGGGACAGTACCAAAAAAAAAAAAAAATACATGAGCAGCTGCTTGTAGAAATCTGTCACTTGATGGACTTGACTGTGCAATCCTTGACTCTGCCTCTGACTGAACAGATCTGCTTCTTCCAGCAGGCACAATACCCTCTCAGCTTGCAATGGCGGATGATGGCTGTCCAAATCGAGACCAAAAGCTAAGGCAGTTTGAGGCAAGTAAGAGATGGCGATAAGAGGAAACGAAAAAAAAAAAAGGGACAGAAAATGATAAAGAAAAGGTATGAAGAAGATGATAAAAGAGATAAAGGGGAAAGGCACCAGCATGGGGATTAGTAAAGAGAGAAGATGGGAATATGGGATTACCTGTTAAGAAAAATATCTGACAACATATAACAGACATCGGTCAGTTTGAAACAAAAAACTGAAGAGCTTTCTTGTGCTTTCCTCATGAGATAGAACCATAGACCTTTAGAGCAAGTTGTTTCCATTATTTCTATCAAAAGTGGAAGAAATAAAGGAAACAAAAATGTCAAATGGTCAACGAAAAAAAAAAAAGGATAAAATAAAAATTGTTTTATGGATCTCCAGTCTCTTTTTTCCTTGTCTGTAAATCTGATATCCTTTCCCTTAATGTAAGATTGAAATGCAAGACACTATTTCATGTAATTTAATTCATGTAATTTAAGAAGTCCTTGCCTATTTTGACAAACCAATTCAAAGGAAAAATTACTTTATTACTGGTACTGGGTCTTGCAAATTGCATTCTGTGAACCTAAGAGATTACAATCAATACTCTGGCTAAGTGTAGAATTCTATGCTTGCATTTTGATGGAAAATTGATGACAGTTTGATATACCTGAATGTCCAGGAAAAACTAACACCAGATCACTCTATTATTTTTGTAGTAACGAGAAACAAAAAGACAAATTACACCACTTGTTCTATAGATAAATAATACCTTTACCACACAATTAACAGACAAGATGTCTTATTGTGTATTATGATAATAGGATTATCATCTCACAATAAGTGCATGTAAACTTATTTTGATTACAAAATATACTGCACCTAAATGCCTAATTACAGTTTACTACCAAGAGCTTTGTCACTGCCTCTTTTTTTTTTTCGCTTGTTGGTGAAAATGAAAATATTCATATTAAGTTCAAATTACTATTTTGACCCAGTTTGATCAGATCCAACTGTTTAAGATAGGATAGAATACTGAAGGTAGATCAGGTTTCTTTATTTTAAACACTGCTCATACTCCATAAGAATAATTTAGAAATCTTTCAAATTGCTAACTCTACTAAAACCATACACGTTTGTCAAATAAATTTTTTACTTTCACCCACCTGCCAACAAATGATCCTTCAAAAAAAGCAAAATGAAAGCCAGAAACTAACTTCTCATGTCTTGACTTGGTCAGATGGTGAACTGCACTGCCGTAATTTCATTGAGACTGAAGTGAATGTCACTATACTGATTCTACAATACACATATCTTGCTTTCAATCTTTGACCGTTCTTACCCAGGTCCCACAGATATCTTCATTGTCTTGCATTATTTTTCAAATGATAATTTTCACTGCTCAAGATCTCTTATCACTGACTTTCATTTGATATTGTCACTTCCTTGCCTGATGATTGACCAATGCAAAATACTACTTAAGTATAGTGTCCTCCCATCAAACTAACAACTCATAAACAGTGTTTTTTTTTTTAAAAAATGCTTGTTCATCCATACAGGAAAGGCGACTTATGAATCGATATCGGTATTACAAACATAACCCAAATGAACTCAATTACCTTTTGACTGCATCAGTCCTTTAAGATAGGTGATAAGTTTGTTGTCTCAAAACATATCATATGGACCTATATCTAGAGATAACTGAAAACCTTCTACAGGACATCTGGACCTGCATTTACCACAAACTCAAACAGTTGAAACATAACACTAATGAACCTTTTACACTATTTCTTGTACTTCTGAGACATTCAGTGGTAAAATGGCAGATGGCAAATTTGACACAACAAACTAAAATCACCAACTGTCAGTTTTTTATACTCAGGCCTATCTTGATCATCAGATTCAGATGATAGTGAAACATTTGTATCAATAGATGCACTATAAGGGTTAAACTACTAATGACATCTGATGATAGAAACATCAACATAACAAACGAACACGGATAAATATACTACATAAAATTATTTATAACCTGAATTTAAATCTCTCCCGATATATTCATAAATGTTTCAGTGCTCATGTAATGTCCTAAACATTCTTTATCACCTACAGCTGGTTATTACTAATTCTTAGGTAAATGACTGGCAATGTAATTGTTTTGCTATTTGTTTTATCAACTGTATTTTCTTTAAATCTCAAGGTCAAACAAACATATTTCTCATATCTTATCTCATATCAAGCAGTACATGTATAAGTTTAAGATTCATGTGCAGTTCAATTGTACTTTTGTCTCTTGCCCTTTATGAGAATCAGGCATACGGGAATGGTCCTTAAAAAAAAAAATGGGATATAGAAATTGGTAATCCTCTATAAAATCTTGCTATAACCCAGAGTTGTCATCATTGTCAGGACAATGAAAAGGATTTCATGGAACAATTAAAACAGTTTCAATGATAGAAATTGTCATAAGAAACTCCATGACCATTAGAGACAAGAGCTATTTCAACCAGTCAATCACAAAGATCGTGATAATTTTCAAGGAAATGAAAGTCATCAAAAATGTTAATAACAATATCTGCTAGATCCTAATTACCCAGCAAGTTTGAACTGCTGTGCTGATTTATTGAGCCAATGCCTTTTGAAACCTTAATCTGGTTCTTCGATTTCACATATGCTTATTGTTGTTTTTACAATTTCCTTAACTCATATTGCCAAACAGTCATGATTCACATCAGAAAAACTTGTTCAACAATTCCTTACGTCTTTAAAAAAAATAATAATTCAGAAATAAAAAAAAAAAAAGGAGAGAAAGAGAGACAGAGAAGGTGAGATAGAGAAAATTAAAAAAGAATAGATGGGCTGCAGCTGGCTCTTCCCACCATATGTAACACAATACAGACAATGGTGATGATAAAGCTTCACCTTGTTCAGGGGTATGTGAGAGCCCATATTAAGCAAAGAAAAATGCTCATCACTAATTTACTTAAAGTCCATGGACATTCAATTCTATAATTTAGTCACATCAAGACATAAAGTCAACTGTTCAAAATATCTAAATTCTCCATTCCCCTTCCATATTGTAAAAAATTTTTTGAAACTTGCACAGTAATTTTTTTTTCGTCCAGCAAAGTTGAAATTCCATGCTCAGTGGCATATGAAAGAATAAGCTGATGTTTATAATGATAATTCAAATAGCAGGATTTATGCATTGTGTATTCTTATAAACATCCCGTTTATTATGCCTACTGAAAGCAGATATCATGTAAACCTTCTATGGAGTAGCTTTTGTCAGATTTCTCAACAGTCACTATTATTTTACCACATATATCTGGGGCTGATATTAAACAGACAAAAGAATAGTTTCATTATCAGACAAATTAAAGTATGGTAGGCATATTAAGTCAAAACTTGTTCCAATGTGAAACGAGAACTGGTAAAATATCTTTATTTTTCATTCCCAGTGACAATTCCTCTCCACATTTGACAATTTAAAACAAATAGAATAAAAGAAAATAAACTGTAAGACAATGTTTCCTTGAAACACAACAGATAGTATCATATTGTATCAGGAAATGTTGATATGAAAATCAATGAATAAAATAAAGGGCAACAAATAAAATAGCTGAAGCATTCAGTAAATGTGCTCGTTAACCCAAACTGCTGTACAAACAAGATGAATCATCTATGATTTTTTTGAGAAATGAAAAATATTAAAATTGTATATAAAAGGAATAAAAACAACAATCTCCAGAGGAATGAGTACAAACATGTATCTAGGTACAAAATTTACAAAAATTCTGCAATTCTTTTTCCATTTAAATGTCATCCAGTAACTTCATTCAATGACGTCACATGTAAACAGGAGTCAGACACCCATGCCTAAATATAACAAACTGATCTGTTCTTTTCTTCTACCTGTAGGATTAAATATGTCCCTTGTCTTGGCATATTTAAATAATTGTTTGACATCCATAGGTTTTGATTCATAATAAACACAAACTGATGTGAACAACAACTGACTTAAAAACCGGAAATGTGGATGAAACAGCAAACAAGTCTATCAACATCTATAAAAGCTCATCTTATTTCGAAGTCAAATGGAACAGAACAAAAAAAGCATGGACCTCTCACAGTGATCATCTTGGTTAAAATCACAATAAATGAGGCCTCCAAAACTGCTTGAACTATCTAGTTCTAGACAGTCTTGCAATTCCAACAGTCGATAAATTGTTTTATTACTGTGATAGTTAATTATCAATTCCCTCTTTTTCTGCATTTTATTGCAATTTACATCTTCACTAACAGGGAGAAAAATCATTTTTAAGAAAAAAATTCACACACTAATATTGTTTACCTAAGAATGGCTAATATTTCACTGTGTCCATCTTCAACAAAAATGCAATGAGAATCACAAGATTAATTGCAGACAGTATGATACAAGTAATTACATGAACAAGGAGACACAAGCTAAAGGGAAAATATGAGGGACAACATCACAAGGAAGAGTACCAGATGAATTTGGTGAAAACCACAACTGAGTCAAACACATTAATGGGATAACATTCGGACAAGTGAGAACAAAACTGTGTGTTTCATATTTTGATGTTTACATGATTTACAATACTCATCCATCACAACAAAACCCTTCCAATAAACTTTCTAGGAAGATTATAACAAAATTTGAGGACAAAGAAAAGAATATGATAAAAATCATAGTGCAGTTTTGTTTCTGAAAATCAATTTTACAAGAAAATGCTCAACCTCAGTACTTCTTGACAATTTCCTTGCCAATAAAAAAATGTATTTAAAAAAATGTATATATTTTATGTAGCATGTACGTCGGCAACGGAAACAAATTTTGTTTCAGTTACCAGTCTCAACCATTTCAAATGCAATTGGTCACATCTAGAATCATATTATCTCAAGCTTGAATAAGGAGAATTTATGATGGCTTAGCATCCTCTATATAAACAGATAATCGATCCGCAAATTTGTTTAACATCCGATTTTCTTTTTCTTTTTCCATTCTTTAATGTACAAATTATGAGCTTTTGAATCAATATAGTTCAAATTATACACAAATTTACAACTAACTTAAGATTACCAATCTAACAGTTGTAAAAGCTGACTCTCAAAATGCAAAGGAAAGAAGATGAGGAGGAGAAGAAGGCAAAGTAGTAAGAGACCTTTGCATGCAGTTCTCTTCATCTCATCCAAAGAACAGGAACTGTTCATGAGCTCTTTTGTAAGTGACACTGCTTTGCCAAAAACCGGCAATTATTTGGTATTTCACATTCAAAGACAGATAAAGGAACTTACCATCTGGTGATCAATCAAGCAGGTGTTGCAGTTTATCTACCCAGATCCACTGTCTCACGACTGTCAGTTTTTTTTCTCACAGTTTCATGTTTGTAGGCTACACTATTTACTAAAAAAAACTTCACTAGCAGAATATGTTCTTATTTTACTCTCTTTAACAGACACACTGAATGAATCAACCTATTTAAATTCACAGACCTACCATGAAACTCCATTGACTACATTTACCAGTCTTGGTATCTATTAATTAAGAGAACTACAGAAAAAATATGTCTTGCGCCCAGGGCAAATGAGTCGGAAGTCACGCCAGGCAATCTAGAGTTACCATTGTTTTTACCTATTTTCCGACTCAGATACCAAAATTTTTATTTATTTTCAATTTAAAAAAGGTTAAATTTTTGTTTTGTGAAAAAAAACAAAGAAACAAATTTGGTACTCGAGTCAGAAAATGCTTAGAAACGACTGTAGCTCAAAATCACCCTGCACGACTTCTGACTCATTTGCCCTGGGCGCAAGACATATATTTAATGCAGTATTTCTTTTTATGGGATAATATGAATCTTTGATTCAGTCCATCAGTCTGTCGCTAATTACAGGAACAGTTGATTTAATTGCATTTATCTCTAATGTATTTCATCTACAAGCACATTTGGAGTCGTTGCAGTGAAACAGTTTAAAACCCGTGTCCTACATGCAATTGTTTTCCCTTACGAAAACAATCAAACCCATGCAAACCAATTACATGAAAACAAACTCAGCTTCAAAGTATGTCCCACTCCAGCAAATAAAATATAACCAGAGTTCAAAAGTGTAAGCACAGAAGTTTTATGCTTGGCCCGCTGTCCATACTGGTTATCATTAAAAGGATCTATGTAACAGGATAAAATTAATTTATTTTCACTGTTATTTTCCATGAGGGCCATGGATTTCCTTTAATCATTTATCAGTAAAACAAGCCACAAATTCGGGTTTTGAAAATGCTCTCAGGTAAAAAAGAAATCTCACTAATAAAATACCTCATACTAAAGTATGCTCTGACCATTTCAATGAAAAAGGAGCAACTGCCAACCTCTATGTGCTTACCTATCAAACCACAACTTCAGACGCCTTGTATGCCAATCCAGTGAAATAAAAAAAAAATCAAAATAGAGCATAAACCATGTTCTATATGTAACTTCACCACAAGCCAACTAATGAGTTTTCAGATTGTCCATGCCTCTTACTATGAAAACCTACAGAACTCTCTGGCTGAAATCTCATACCTTTTTAGCACAACATAACTGTCTACACAATAAGTAATATTTATTTGCAGAAAAAAATCAGTAATTTGCCCCATTTTCACTCTTTAAAATATCTTTATGAGCCAACAATTTTACCACAGACGTTAACCAGGCAACAGCTTGACGGTCAGTCGTACCTTATGGAGACACTTCCTGGCAAAGTTCAAAAAGAGATAAATTTGTGAGATAACATTTTTTCTTACCCCACCCCTTCACAACATGGACAGTGAATTAAAAGAGCATTTGAAATTTCATTCTGATAATCTATTCTTGCTGACAAGCATTTCTCTTACATGTTTACATAGGCAAAAACTGTTAGTATTTAAACTGAGATAACACAATCTCAAAAATGTTTGAATAAGGCTAACTTCATATGTAAACACCACTGCTGAAAAAAAAAAAAAAAAATCACAGAAACAAACAATTAAACATCCGAATGTTTAGCAGTTTGTAATAACTACTATGTCTAGACACTTCTTAAAATTTCTTCAACTGTTTCTCCAGTTTTGTCTGTTTAGTGTTGGGGGGGGGGGGGGGGGGGGGGGGGGGGGGGGGGGGGGGAGGGGGGGAGGGGGGGGGGGGGG
>JBCEWB010085313.1:0-12675 GCA_039654565.1 Peronia peronii
TATCTATCTATCTATCTATCTATCTATCTATCTATCTATCTATCTATCTATCTATCTATTTATCTATCTATCTATCTCTATCTATCTATCTCTATGTATGTGTGTGTGTATGTAATAAACAGACTAAAAAAACAAACAAAAACAAACTGTATTCCAAAACCTGAAAAACTTTTCTTTTTCCTTTGACCTTAGGTCATTTTACTGTGTGCATGTGTATTTGGCATATTTGTCTGATTCATAATATGTCCTTGGAAACTTCCTAGGGTGTCTGGTTTGCCATGAAAATGGTCACCATCTTGGCTTTTATAGGCCATGAAATATGAAGCCCTTTCTCTCTAATGTGTACTGGGGGGCTTGTTCTTGGTCTCAAATATGACCTTGGCGCTTATATTTGCTATTTGCTAAGCTAATAATATGCTCATAGAGATACTTTCTTTCTTTCACTTCACTGAATCTAATTAATGAATACGCTCCCCAATCAAAGTCCAGTGATTTTTCACAAACAGTGGAAATCCTCACAAAACCCTTGTTAAATTCAGCTGTCAATAGAAGCAGAGTAAAAGAGCTGACAATGCCATCGTTTCCCTCATTTTGATAGAGAATTTTGTCGGATTTTTTCACCCTCCACACACACAAGACCATCTATAAGAAAAAAATCGGCAATAAATAGCTTTTTAGTTCTAGGAACAATCTGGAACTATAATCTGGTACAGAACTGATAACCCTTTGTAAAACACATACAAAAATACGAAAATCGTCATTTTGATCCGAAGTTTGAAAATTAAGCCCTCTCGGCATGAGTGATCTCAAAAGGAACATCCTCAAAAAAAATGGGTTATTCTATTTTGTCTCCAAAAAAAGTCCCAAGACTCGAAAAAAAAAAAAATGGCACGGGGATCCCGGCACATAGCTACCCTCCACGCTCACAAACCCATATGCAGTCTGAGTATGTGGTTGCGAGGGCACTCTTCCTATGACGTGGCCCACCCCGAGCTAGCGCCTCTCAGGATCTAAGGAAACAGGTTCTAGTCCGTATGTATTATCCGGCCTGCCTCTGACTAAACTCCACCCTGACCACTTAATCCCTCAGCTGACCACACCCGAGGCTGTATTACAGGTTGGACAGGACGATACCAACCGTGGGGGTCCCTTGGGCACGCCGGACCTCACGCTGCATGTGAAGAGAAATTAGTAACCAGCCGAATTCCCCCAAAATGGCTGTTAAGTATTCAGAGAAAGGAAAGCTTTAGCTTATATACAGCAATCTTTCTCCCAAGGCAACTTAATGGTGGCTGAAAAAATGATGAATAAATGCAGGTATTAAATTCTCTGTTGGACGAACTCCCTCATATTTAATTTGATACCATTCTCTTAGACTTGCCGCACATTTTTATCGTTATAGAGTTCGGACTCTATACAAATAGTAATATGCCATTGTATCCTTCCTTCCTTTAATTCCTTCCTCTTACCTTCTCTTCCTTCCTTCTTGCTCTGCTTGATGATCCTTCTGCTCTGTATTTACACTTCATTGGAGCCTTGTCTTCCAGACCTCTCACTAGAAACTATTTGTCCCCAGCTTAAAACCAAAGATTTCCTAGAATATCATCTGCCTATGTCGGAGTTGGATATTGATTTGTGTGTGTGTATGTGTGTGTGTGTGTGTGTGTGCTTTTATACATGGTTTCGGTATCTTTGCTGAGGTTGCTGACAAAGCTTCTTTCTCCTGTCGCATTCTATAATATTCTTGTTCTCTGCAGCACTTGGAGGTTGATCTAGTCATTTGTGCTTCAAAATCGGCGATATTTGCAATGTCTCTAATATCAGTCAAATCTGGCTTTGCAACACTGGTTCATCACAGCAAGATCGTTTGGCTCGATGGCCTCCACCATGGCTGTTGATTCTTGGTCCGTTTGTGTCTCTCAAACACTGGTGACGATGTCAATTGGTGTAACATGCAGAAATATGCTTAATTGTAGCCGTTGAAGTTTAGACTGCTGCATCAAAAAGGAATTCCCAGGAATCATGGTATGGAGGAACAGAGACAGTTTTCAATAGAATTAGGGCTTCTCCATGTTACTCGTAACAGTTCAAAAGAGCATCAACAGATATCCAGGCAAACGTCTGTATCTGAGATTAATATGATATCAGATATTCATGTTTAATACTTTTTATTGATATTTACTTTTTTTTTTTTTTCGATTGTTTAGTCAAGGTGAATGAAGATCTACCAAGTACGTTTTTTGCTAAGATCAAGAAGCCCCATTTTAAGGTTTAAACACTTTTCTCTTTCCGCACAGTATAACACGTGGCTTAAAATAATGCTTCATTTCTGAAAACAAATTAAAACCACTTTGCTTTGTCATCATA
The DNA here is from genome assembly GCA_039654565.1 of Peronia peronii. Taxonomy (NCBI): domain Eukaryota; kingdom Metazoa; phylum Mollusca; class Gastropoda; order Systellommatophora; family Onchidiidae; genus Peronia; species Peronia peronii. Next base: position 2,368 of record JBCEWB010085313.1, read on the forward strand.
GGATTTTAGTCGTAACACGGGTACAGCCCACTGCCTGCATTTTCAGGAATTGTCCTGGCCTATATAATTGGACACAATCTGAACTGTGGCGGAAAATAATTGAAAAACAGGGAATCAGAATTTCACAAGCAAGCTGCAAGCATTCGTAATAGGTTTGATGATAATGCCCTGACGAAATTGTCGGACTTGGCTGCGATCAAACCAATGAACAGGATGACACGTGAGATCGCTGTGTGATAGTGTGTGTGCCTGGGCTAAACAAAATGACCCAATCTTAGATCTTATCAGGGTTAACATTTTAAAACACGGAGCTAAGGGTAAACTGTAGGGTTAGGACTTTGTATTTCTGCTACGTTTATTGCTTTAAAATTACACATTTTGAAAGTATTTTTATTGACCTCACAAAATATAAGTTGAAGCTCAGAATAAAGCAAAAAAATATGATTTTCATAAATTTTGTAGGTTTGCTCTTTGTAAGATTGTGCCGACGACTTGCTGAATTGCCTCTGTTAGAGTAAGGAATTGCAGAATTAATTTATATAACAGAAAAAGTGTACTGTTGAGATCCTACACTATAGAATAATGACATCTTTTTGTTTGCTATTATTATGTTTTCAGAGAGCAGAGAAACAGCTTACATCTACGCCATTTCTTCCGCTGGAGTGATGTACAGCGTAACCCGAGCCTGCGCCAAGGGCGAACTGGAACGTTGTGGTTGCGATAACAAGGTCCGACGTTATGAACACAAGGACTTCGAATGGGGCGGCTGCTCCGACAATATCAGATATGGCGCCCGCTTTTCCAGAGACTTTGTGGATTCCAATGAAATAAAGAGCAAAGACCAGGGCATGATGAATCTTTGGAATAATGGAGCAGGAAGAAAGGTAGTATGACTGGATTGTGCATGACCACTGGATAGAGTGTGTCAAAAGTATATGAGAATATTAAGCGACCGAGACCGTGTGCCACTTTACTGTTGCAATGCCTGTACTGTAAATTTAATTGTTAATTTGATATCGAATAACCTGAAACTTTTAATGGATGCAGTAAGGCTGGAATGAGAATCTCATTTTGTCCAACTATTGTTTCTCTCTGTCTCTGTCTGTCTGTCTGTCTGCCTCTCTCTCTCTTCTTTTAATTTTCCTGTAAAAAGCTTTGTAGTTAATTCCTTCCACATCTGTGCGTGATTTTATTTTAAGACAAAATTATTATTATTATCATGACATTTTATGATAATTATTTTGGTATGCATAGAATATTTATAGACTAGAATTATAAGAATCACCAAATAGTGAACTATTTGACTCTGAAAAACAGCATTATAAATACTGACTTAAGTGACACAGACTAAAATGATCTGGCCGTTTACGTTAACTTAACCTTATTAAATCCTTTGAATTGCTCTATTTGTTGTTGTTGTTGTTGTTGTTGTTGTTGTTGTTGATAAGAATATTTTATATAATTTATGTGTATGGTTTAGTTTAAGACCAATGACAGCCACTTCGGTACTCTTCCTCCTCCCCCGCCCTACCCGTACCTTAGGTCTGTGTGCCACTCTCGCTCTCTTTCTCTCTTTCTCTTTCTCTACAGCATATATTATATGCTCTATTGCCCTGTTTCTAACTGTGTTGCTATATCCATTGGTGCCCCTCTTCCACTGTCTGAATGATATCAATAATTCTGTGGGAGCGCATAGCTCCTCTCCTGATCGACCAATAAACAGTTTTCATAATTTCCTGGATTGTCACTCAGTTAGTCTCTAGATTAGCTTTCGAGATAGAGATCCATTATTAAGGAGGTGATACGTTTATCGTGTGAGAGAAATAATCTCAATACCAGCTCGATATTGTACACCTACCAATTATGATTTAATTTTGTTTTCTTTCCAGACAACCAAAGAAATGGTGGAAATTCAGTGCAAATGTCACGGCGTCTCAGGCGACTGCTCGGTCAAAATCTGCTGGCGGAAAATGCGCAACTTCAGAGAGATCGGGGCGACGTTGAAACAAAAATTTGACGGTGCCTCCTTCGTGCGCTGGGACAAAAAACGCAGCCGGTTAAAACCCATCAGTTCCCGGCACAAAAAGCCCACCAAGAAGGACCTGGTGTATCTCGCCGAGTCCCCGGACTTCTGCGAGTTCAACCCGGAGCATGGCTCTTTGGGCACGCGAGGGCGGCAGTGCAACAAAACCAGCTATGGCCTGGACGGGTGCACGTTAATGTGCTGTGGCCGAGGCTATCAGACTTTAGTGAGTGAGGAGAAGCACGATTGTGACTGCAAATTCTTCTGGTGCTGCAAGGTGGAGTGCAAACTGTGCACCGAAGTCTTAGAAAAGCATTACTGCAACTGAGTAGTCCACTTGTTGGTTCTATTGTTATAATACATTTTTCCTCTTTTTTACTTTTTTTTTTCAGTCAAGGCTGTGCTAAAGAGTACCAGTTAGTTCCTTCCTGATCTGTACTTTTATTATTATTATTATTATCGCTATTGTTTTTGTTCGAGATATATGATAATTCTTTTGGTAGTCCCTGACAATTTATAGAGAGGTCATTTGCGCATTGTGTATCTCTGTCATAATGTTGTAAGTTCAAACAAACCTCTGAGCATTATAGTGCTGTACTACATGCTCCACTGCTGTGCAGACCTTGTCTTAAGGAAGAGTGCATCTTAATGACATTCCTCGACAGCAATGGTTTTGCCAAGACAACCCTATCATGTCTGAGGATGACAGTCACGAAAACTGCTAAGTAACTTTTCGCTACTATTCTGCAACGCCAAACATTGACAATACTGACGTCTGGAAATGCCACCATGGGTTAAGAAACCCCGGTTGGTCCACAACTAATGGGGGGAGGGGAGGCATAATTATTGTGAGTTGTGTTCTTCAATGGCGATCAACACTTGCTCCCATCTGTGAGCTGCTTGGCCATGAAAACACAAATGATGGACAAACACAAGAAAACACTGATCTTAGATCTCCATCGCCACCACCGTGTTGGAACGGGTAACACTCGTAATTCTTCCAGTCAGGGTGATCAAATGACCATTAAGCTAAGGAGATGGATGTAAAGAATATTGCATTTCACTGTTTAAGAAAAGCCTGATGATGAGCAGTTGTGAGCGGTTTAATTAGGAACGTGTGCATAGACCCAATGACACATATGGACAAGTGGGACTCAAAAACGAAGTTAGACCGGTGGTCATGTCTCGATTCGCCGATACAACCATCCACAGGAGGTTGAAAGATATACAGAGAAGGTAACGTGGTCATGACTCATTTGACCGGTAAATGAGAACATTGAGGTGACGTTGCTTTGTGTTCAGGCCCATCTTCCAATCAGCATTCGTACAAGTCTGTTGATTTCAAGGCTAAGAACAATGATAAGTGAAAGCTTTCAGCCCAGGGAATGAGACAGACACTCTAACGCTAGACTTCGGAAAACTTGAACAAAGCGAAATTGTTTCTACATTGGTAACCCTCGACTTTGTCAGAATAACTACATCATAGAAGGCTGAGCAGACTAAAAGTGACTACATTTATCAAGCTGTGTGATTGTGTAACTGGTTTTGCTTTCATTATCCACACTGTTATATCTATTATACGCATGACGACTTTGCAGTTTCCCTTCAAAATCTATAATGGTTTAAGTTGGACAGTGGATGGTGATTCCCTGTCTAAGAATCAGATAAACCTGTATTCTGTTAGCTTACTTGTCAGAGATGGTAGCATGGACTGTGTTTGCACTAATCACCTGATCCTAGGAAAATAACTATGTGGTTTGTCAGTTCGATTGATCTCGAACATAATTTTAAATACACTGTTTTGATAACAAAACCCAGTGTATTCCCATTTTATAAACACATCTCAAAGCTGATTTTTTAAAAATGTCATTCATGCACTTTTCACAAATACTTAGCGTCCATGATATCAAAAATATAGAAAAATAAATTTGTTCAATTACACGTAAAATAAGCCAAATCAGATGAATATGCAGCCAAACAAGCACAGAGTGAACATATCATGCTCATACTGACTAGGAGAAGTCAACATTTTGTTTCATATTGCGATGATGATATTGTTGAACCAATTTGTATATGGAAACTACTGGTTTATGTGCAACCCTGTTCATCGTTTCAGCAAAGTCCACGCGTTGAAGAGATTGATCTCTCAATCGAACTGTATATTTTGATCAATCTGTACATAATATTGTGTGTATTACTAACACCATTACTTGCATTCGTAGTGATTTATATAATAATTGTTCAGTGGTAACATTTAGTAAACTACAAATATCAAATACATCTTAGTTATATATGGGTATAAATAATTCAATTCTGGCTCCACACTTAAATGAATAACCTGTTTTGTTGTTGAATTTCCATGCATTGGAACTTTGAATACTTTCAAGGATCACGTTTTATAAGGCCTTTCAGCTATACTGAGAGGGCTATATCAGCCATTTTTTAATACTTTGATTGACACCGAACACTTTTAGCTAGCTCAGAAAAAGTATTTGATATATTATTAACCCTGTCAAACAGATGAAACATTTCACAAAAACTAGAAGGAAAAACAACAACAACAAAAACCGACCTCATCATGTTAAAATAACATGCATTTATAGCATGAGAGACATTGCTTGATTTTAGAACAGTAGTAGGACCAATGCGATTCATGTTTTATTTGGCACGATTGAAAGTTCTTAAAAATGGCAAGACAGACTTACAGCTACACCTACAGATCGACTACGACTGTGGGCGTATGCAAATGTAGATAAGTTTTTAACACTAAAATGCACCCGAAACGGGATAAGTGTACCATTATTCGCTATTACACAGATGTACAAATGTATTTTGTTTTGAAATCATTCATTTCTGTCTCTAATTGTACCTTACCGGGATGGTCAATATGAACAATTTTATAACGTCTTTAATCTTTTGTATTTGTCTGTAATACCCTGTTGAATTTTGCTAGATCTTCTGTAGCCCATTCAGGTTTTTTTTTAAATTATTTTCTGACTAGATCCAGTGAAATCAATGGTACTGATTATGTATATTTTTTTAATTATATATAAATTTCAGACACGTTATAATGTGATTTTCTTGCGTATTGTGCATCTTATTTTTTGGCTGCCTGCTCATTTTTATTGTGTCTTTTCTTTTCCATTATCACATTTAGAATTTGTTGTTACCTCATAGATTTAATGTGGCAAAGAAATAACCGAAAACAGTAGCAATGATGTTCACGCTTTGAAGAAATTCTGGTCGATTATGAATCTTATGAATAAGACTTAATCATTACTGTCTGTGAAATATCTCATAGTTTGTTTTTAGTTGTGTTTATTTGTGATATTTACAGTGCCGAGTCACTTAGTGTTTGTATCATGGAATGTGCGTACTAGTGCACATGCTGAAACTAACAGGAAGAGACAGTTATTAGAGGACCAGGAAAATATATTGCAATTTTAATCATGGAATTCTTTAAATGACTCACGGCATGCATTGATTTGCAATAGTCACCAACAGGTTTTTGAGACACATCTTCACTGATTTTCATTGTTATATATATATATATATAAATGCATATATATTTTTTTTTTTTTTTAATCCATAGGCCTTTGAATGAGCATAGATATCAGAAACATGACTTCTTCATAACTGATAGAAACAAAAGAAAATTATAGAGGATATTGAATCTGTAAAATAAAGAATGTGTTGTCAAAGATAAGAATGAAGAAAGCGAATGTTTTTGTTCTGTTTGTTTGTTTTCGTTGCATTTTGGATAGTCTTGAGACTGGTTAGTTAAATATTTCTGTGTAGTTAGGTGTATTTCAGGTCTATGTTCACCCAGTTTATTGTGGTTACATAACTGTAAACAACTTTACCCAGTTTAGTCTTTTCAAAACAAGGGAGGGAATACTTCGTGTTGGTAATGTATGAATGTTATTCAACACGCAGTTGAATGTATGAAAATTAAGGAAAAGGCCATACATAACTTTTTAACGTGAAAGATGGCACAATTGTAAGATTTACATAAAGGCCTGCGCGAAGAATAAACTTGTGGAAGTATCTGATCCGACAAATATGTTCACTAAAGAAGCATTTCGAGCCATTCAAAACATGTATTTTGAAATGACAGCCTCTTCACCAGCTCAACGTTCTTTTTGCGAGCAAGTGCATCATAGCTCTTTTGTATCAGGAACTTTCAGCATGGGGAAAAAGGATTTTAAATCTCTCAGTTATGATATAAAATTTCCTTCGGAAAATAATCATTTTATCTACTTCGCTTGAACTCCTCATGCGTTCAATCATACCTGATACCTTTGCATAGCAATACAATACATATATAGGAACACTGACCCATGTCTCTCGCTCCTACAACAAAAGCTTAGCCATCCCTACTAGACTGTTTGTGCTGTCATAAATATGAGCTGTATGTCCTAGAGTAGACTCCCTCACTAGAAAGGTCTTATTGTTCTCCTGGATTTGCTCCCCCTACCGGGGATATAATCTGACCTGAGCGACGTCCACTTTAATGACACCAATAAGGATTTACCTGTCTGTCTTTAAAGCCAACTTTAGCTCTTTGTCTGGCTCGCAAATTAGAGGTTACAGAGCTGTTCTCAAAACCAAAACAAGGCATCAGGTAGGACGATCCACCATGATACGTGGATCGCCCTGGTATTTCACTCCCGTTGATACTGATGGCTCATACATAACAAGTCTGGGTTTTATTGTCGAAAAAGATAAATAAATCAAAGTTTCCTTTCATAATATTTTCATTTTACTTTGATGATGAATTTACATTAGAAACCTTTCAAAACTAATAAATAAACAGCTCAAATAAATACAGCATCTCTTTTTGAGCCCCCTCTCTTCAGTTCTAGCTTCAAACTTGAAATTAAAGAAGGGAATAATTTATCTTTGCACTTACATTTAATTAAAAATCACATGACAGATAGAGTAAATCGACAGAAATCAGGGACATAATAAATTGAAGTATAGTTTTTGGAGCCATTGATGGTAGTGCGATCTACAGACAAGTTTAAGCATATATACACCAATACCACATCAAAGAGAAACTTACGCATCAATTCCGGATTTCCTTTTGGGCTTGAGGAAGTACTTGACGTCACATAATTTATCCCAACCCAGCAAAAGAAATTGTGTGTGTGAAGTCTGTGTGCGTGCGCACGTGTGTGCGTTGAAATTCCTTTTTTTTTTTTTTAAATTATTATTATTGTTGTTGTTGTTTTGTTTGTATGTTTTTTTCTTTGCCATTTAGATCTGAATTCAATCCGTGTCGACGTGGCCACAACTACAACATGACGACACATTTTTTAGTTTTTCAAAGTGTGGGCACAAATGACGATATTGCAGTTTTTGCTTGGACAGTTGCCCATTGCATTTCAGCTTCAGTTGTTATCACTGGAATAGAATAAAACCATTGTTCATTTGGTAATTGTTTGATAAATTTGGTGAAAATGGAAAAAAAAAAAAAGAGAAAAGACTACTATCTCAAATTTCGAAATGAATTCGGCAGGATATCCTCGTCACAACATCCACTACACATTTTCTTTTGCATCGTTCTTCCATTTGGCTCCTCGACCCTTTCTCAAGCTGTCCGTGATTCTCTTTCTCTGGATGCTCTGGTGTTATTTCTGTTGTTAGTTTTCTATTTCATCATCCTACCTCATTTTCCCCTTTAGTCCGCACTGTCTCGTGTTCTTTCTTCCTTTCACATTCAAATATTCTCAGTTCTTCCCGTGTTCTCTGAACTCCTTTCCCGGCGGCGGTCGTTTTGGGTGTTCGCTCACTCTGCAAGTAAAGCAATACTGTTCCGCTCATAATATACATTGCCAGAGCCTGATCAAAAGACAGGTTGCTTTGATGGGCCTCACCAGGCAAAACAAACCGGCAAAGAACTCAAAATATTCCCTGGCTTTTCCCAGATAGTATTGAAGTGCATGACTCCCCGCCACACACGTGCTTCAATACTTCAATGCTGGGGTGAGCGGGAGTCCACGTGAGTCAGTACGGTGTCTGTGAAAATTTTCGCCGTGATTGTTTTTGTCTGTCACAAAAGTGAGGAAACATACACGACCGGAAGTCTTGTTCAAGATTCAGGATATTCTGGTGCCTCTTTTTATTAATAATGTTAATTCAATATCAATAAGTTATTATAAAATCTAGAAGTTGACTGTAAGACATTTATACAGAACTTCCTCACAGATGAGAGTTCAGATCATAAGGGCTTGCATGGAAGGGAGGACGGGTTAGTATTTTAGTTTTCTAGAGGCAAGTCTCATCTCAGAGGACGGAGAAAATGTTTTTCGTTAGAACCACAGGCAGCCTGTTTATGAAGACTAACAATGTGTGCATAATAATAAAAAGTTAAGAAACATAAGAAATCCTGGTCTTTGATGATTGATCTTCTCCATTGTGTCGAACTAGTGAATTCTCTGGCAGACCTAGTGATATGAAATGTTACATTGCTATCAAAGCCTTTGAAGAATACAGTGTGGCTAAGACACATAGTCACAGAATATGTCAAGGGGGCGATCTGATTAGAGGCACAATCATACTTTGCATTGGAATTCCCTTCAATGCAACATGTAATGTAAAAACATGGTGTTCATATTATTTCATCCAAAAGCGAAAACAGTTATATCTTAATTAAATATAAATCAAAATCAATGTCTTTGTAGAAAACCTGACACCCTGACAGTTTCTATTCACATTTGTAGGGTTAATGATGAATGAAACAGGTGCTCCAGATTCATATGGGACAAAATAATACTTTGCTGTTGCCACAGCACCGTAGGGAAATTCTCACATGTACTTCTTTAAAGTGCAGTCTAAGGTAATGATAATGAATTCTGTGATTAGAGACAACATCCTTTGAGGATACCAGTGTGAGCAAGCTCTGTAAAGTGTGAAGTAAATGAAACACCATGATTAAACTTCACTAAAAAGAAGCTTATAAATATGTTCATTTTATACTTTTAGTGATCCCCGATTTTCAAACTGATAATTATGTGGCTTTTATCCGAAAAGAAAAAAAATATATATTCATATGTATTACATTTAAATACACATATAGATGATATTATATAAACATAATATATAGAAAGAAGTGGTCGAAGATGACAGTCTTTGATCTGAGCTGGACCCTATTCAATATCAGCACAAGCACGGAAAGGCGCAACTTTTTGCTCATCGTTACTCAGCGTTTCCAGCGAATACTGTGTTGGGTTTAATCCCCTTCGCGGTTTGACAATGTTCTCAGCTGGTCTGCACAGGAGAAAGGGCAGTTTTGAATGCTATTTCTAGGCCTAGTAAGTTTCACAAAATGGTCGTTTTAAAGGCATTACAATTACAGAGCTTTCTTTCTTTCGTTGTGTATACATATATGCCTCTGTGTGATCATTTCATACAGATCTAGTAAGGTAGGACAAGCAAAAACAACAAATTATTCTGTGAAGCTATCAAAACTAAGTACAATGGAAATACTTTTCCTTTTTTTTTTTTTTTTTCGTCTATTTTCTTTTCCTTATTTGAAAAGATACATAATTTCAGATAACTGCTTTGCGATTTATGCATCAGATAGCAAGGCTATTTCAATTTTGTACATTTTGTAAAGCGTTTGGCTTTCACTTCACAAGATATTTTCTCTAAAGTTGCAACCCAAAGACGCCCCATTTCGTTCATTTCTTATTCTATTCGCCTCTTCACCTACTCCAATTTTGTTCTGCTTTTTTTTTTTTACCTTCCATTGCTCTTTATCTCAGTCTCTAAATCCCTATCTTTCTTTTTTCCTCCTCTTTTTTCTTTCTTTCTTACCAGTTTGTTATGCAGCTCTTCTCTTCTAATAGGCCAGTTTCCAGCCCACGAATTCCGAGCAAAGGTTTCCTGCTCTATGTTGAGTTGGACAGCGATACATCGCTCACACCCTGTGAACATGCATTATGTAATAAAGCATGTAACAGCTCTAACAGGTGGACAGGCAAGGAGGCTTGGGAGAAGGGGAGGACAGAGGACGGATAATCATCTGATTAAAAGGAGAATGGGAGATAACGTGTGATTGCATGTGCGTATGTGTATGGATAAGAAAGGGGTGAGTGGGCGAGTGTGTGTGTGTGTGGGTGAGAGAGGGGGGAGTAAGACATACATGCGTCTGCCTATATTGCAAGACAGAGTGAGAGAGATTGGGTTGGTGAATGAGTGAGCGAGCGAGCGAGCAAGCGAGTGAGTGAGTGAGTGAGTGAGTGAGTGAGTGAGTGAGTGAGTGAGTGAGTGAGTGAGTG
>JBCEWB010085324.1:0-26164 GCA_039654565.1 Peronia peronii
TCCACAGCTATAATAAACAAAAATGGAGATAGTAGGCAACCCTGTCTCACTCCTGTTCTGATTTCAAATCCCTCTGTCAGCTGTCCATCGTTAAGAACCTTACAACTTGTGCCACTATACATCTTCTCAATTAGCGTAACTATTTTCTGTGGTTTTCCATAATGTCTCAAGATTATCCAAAGGGTGGACCTATCTACACTGTCAAAAGCCTTCTCATAATCAATAAAGTTTACGGAGAGAGATGAGTTCCATTCTAAAGACTGTTCAATGATAATTCTCAGCACTGCAATCTGGTCAGTGCACGAACGGTTCTTTCTGAATCCTGCTTGCTGATCTCTTAATGTCTGTCCACAGCATCTTTCATTCTCTCCAATAGAACCCTGTTGAACACCTTTCCTGGAATGGAGAGAAGAGTTACGCCTCTGTAGTTGTTACAGTTGCTGAAATCACCTTTCTTTGGTAGCTTCACGAGGTGTCTTTCCTTCCAGTCTTTTGGGTACTGTTCTTCCTTCCACACCTTCTCAAAAAGCCCATGTAGAACTTTGACTGTTGTTGCCACATCTGCCTTCAGTGCCTCTGGTGGTATAGCATATGGACCAGTTGCCTTGCTGGAGCTGAGCTGTGTTGTTGCTTTCGCTATCTCTTCCTTTGATGGTGGCTCACAACTGATGTCAAGGTCCCTGGCATAATGTCTGGTGGGTTGTCTGGAGGAGGTCTATTTGACAGGGTTTCAAAATGTTCTACCCACCACCTGTTCTGTGCCTCTTTCTGAAAGATGGTGTTGCCATTTTTATCCTTCACTGGAGCACTTATCTGGTTGTTCTTACATGCCAGTATCTTGGCCGTCTGATACCGCACTCTGTGTGTCCGCTCTGTGCAGCAGCCTCTGCTCGCTCTACCATTTCCATGATAAACTGTTGTTTATCCTTCTTAATACTCCTCTTGACCACTTTTGCCGCCTCTGCATACTCTTGTCTTGCTACTTATTTCTCTGCTCTTGTCTTGCTGTTGTTTATAGCATCCTTCTTGGCTCTCCTCTCTGTATTCGATTAGTGATGTTTGACTTATCCATTCCTCGTGTTTGTACTCTTTTCTTCCTAGGGCTTCCTCACATGCAGCTGTAATAGCTTTCTTCACATGGTTCCAGTGATTTTCAATATTTTCCTCTACTAGTTCCAAGGGCTGATACTTGTTTCTAAGAGTTATTCTGATCTCTTCCTTCTTATTTCCCTGGAGCAGGATTACCTGATATTTTGGTTGCTGGAATCCATTGCTCTTCTGGTATCTCTTCAGTCGCAGTTTCAGTGCAGCAATCAGTAGGTGGTGATCTGATCCAATGTCTGCCCCTCTAAATACTCTAACATTTTCCATAGAGCGGTGAAACTTGCGTGCTATACAGATATGGTCGATTTGGTTTTCTGTATATCCATCTGGTGACATCCACCTGGCTTTATGGATCCTCTTGTGTGGAAAAACTGGTCCATCAAATACAAATCCACTGAGAGAACACAGGTTTGCAAACCGTTCTCCACTGTTGTTCATCTCTCCCAAGCCATGCTTGCCCATTATCTCTTCATATCCGGTTTTATCAGCTCCAACTTTGGCATTCACGTCTCCCATCATGATGTTAACATCTTTGGGGAGGAGCTTGTCCGAAACACCCTGTAGCCTGTTGTAGAATTCCTCTTTGTCTTCTTCTTCTGCTTCATTTGTGGGTGCATATACATGTACTATATTGATGTTCGTCCTTTTGTTGCTTGATGAGAAGGATGCCATGATGATTCTTGCACCATGCGCTTCCCATCCGCGAAGTGTCTTCTGAGCCACTTTGCTGAGTATTAGTACTACCCCTTCCCGAAGAGATCTCTTGTTTGAAGTTGAAGGCCTCAGTCCAGTAGGTTCCTTTTGGCTTTCCCCACTGGCCATCATCAATCCTATAGAAGGTGCTTCATCTTCTCCCAAAGTAGAAACAATGTTTATCTGCCTTCGTGTTTCTGTAACAATGCTGCCTTTTTATTGGGAGGAGTTGTTAGCTCACTGCCCAAATCCCCAACCTGAAGGACCAGCCGTCTCAATTTCCGGAGACGGAACCTGTGTCTGCCTTTTACTGCCTTTTATGGTATCAAGCTGACAGTTTAGCAATAGGTGTCATTCTTTGCAATCTCCTAGATGGAGCGCCGCAACCTTAACGGATGTAGTTGATCACTACCATTAACTAAAGATTTATCTATGTGAATAAGTACAGCCTTCTTCCCTGCGTGTGTGTGTTCGAATTAGATCCAATAATTCCTGATCTTTCATAATGTCTAACTACACCAATACTGCCCAGCATTTAAATGTCGAGTGAGTTTTCACATAACGGTATCACTGTTGAATAAAAAAAATGATACTGCTCTGCTATACTACAGATAATCACACAAGTGACTTAAGTGTTTACCAGACAGACGAAGTAGCAAAACAACTGACCAGTCAGGAGGCTAAACTTACTCCCCCTTATCCACAAAGCCATCATAAGTTTAGCGCTGTTCCATGTGTTGTCAAACAAAGAAATGCTTACGGGTCTGTCCACAATGTGGCCTGATTATGCAGTCATACATCAACCATCAGTTTCATTCCTTTGTCTACCTGTTCCCTCCACCCCTGTCCCCATTCCACTGCATATCTAAAACTGTGCATTTCTTTCATGTGGACAATATGATGTGAAATTACACTGTATGTACTCACGTGTCTTGGCCTGACACTGAGCTCTTAGATGGATTTTCTATTTGGGAGTGGGTTCTTAGAAGGGTAAATTATAGAGAAAAAATTCCGTTTCGCAGCAGACGCAGGTTCTTAGGTGGACCAGCCTCTTAGGCAGATGGTTCTTAGGTGGAGACAAGTGCATACACAATGTGTTTTCTGATGTATGATGTGCATCTATAATGTATATGGAAATTATCCCCTTCCACAGCTTGGGAACATTTCCTAGATTGTTGACTTTTATAAGGTAAATGCCCAGATTGCCCTGAATTTGGGATGTTTCTGAAGATTTGTTACTAGACACAAACAAACACTACGAGTGACTGTATAAATTTACCCTAGCCCAACAGCCACCGCCCACTTGATCATCAACAGTACTGAAATCTTCAGAGGACCATAACTGAAGGCCAGTCTTCAATGAATCATTTGTCGAATATGTACCTGGGTAGTGACAGCTGAAAATAACAACAATAAGTAAATAAATGAGAATCTACAGATTTAAACAAATTATAATCATCAGCTGCTGAAGGTCGGAGATCAACAATATAATCTTAAACTTCAAATGAAACTTAAATGTATTTTATGATATTTTATGATATATTTTATGATAATCGGATGATAAATTTCAAAGAATGAAAATTAGAGATGTTTCCCTTAAGTCATCATTGTGGAAATCCAAATTACATTTTTTAAAAAAAAAAAAGGCTTTCTCAATTCAAAATGATGAGTGATTAATATCAATTTACTTGCTTTCACATTTAACTTCCTTTCTTCACAATATCATATACAGACAAGTATGTCTCTCACAAATCCTGAATAAGTAAAATAGGCCTTTTCATACCCAATAGCAAATATAGAGCTTGCAAGGACTGCATCTCTTTGAATATTCTCAACAATTTTCCATCCGCCATCCGCCATTATCATCAAGACATTCTGAAAACCATCCTGGTTTAATCGATGACGTAATAGCTGTGAAGAGAAAACCCACACACAAGGACTTAACAAAAGGCACTTAATCTGTTTATAAATTAAAATCTACTATTTCCTAGCCATACTTTGTGTGGTCTATAAATTAAAATCTACTCTATCCTGGCCATACTTTATGTGGCCTATAAATGAAAATCTACTTTTTCCTGGCCATACTTGATGTGGTGTATAAATTAAAATCTATTATTCCTGGCCATACTTTATGTGGTCTATAAATTAAAATCTACTATTTCCTGGCCATACTTTAAAGAAAAAGCAACATTTATAATAAAATATCATGTAAAAAATGGATAGGAAATAACTGAACATTTGAACCATTTCACTCTATTCCATTTTCAAACAAGGAATAAAACATACACACTGCAAGCAATAGATCTTTTAATTTTTTATATTCAATCCTTCAACGTATCATTGTCTTTATAAAAAGACATTGTGATTTCTTTTTCTAAAAGCAAGGACAGTTTCAATCAATGATAAACAAATGAAAATTGTTGCCGTTATGGTATATTTATGCCTTTAAACCTCCTGCGAGTGGTTATCTCCACGGCGAAAATTGTTATAATCTATGAAATGCATATATATCAATATAATGATAAAATGACATATAGTCAAGATCAATGTTCTTAGTTATGGCAACTCAGCCACATATAATCCTACCTTTATGCATGAGGTATCATATGCATGCTCATTCCACATCTGCAACAGAATGTGTAAATGAAAGTGCATTAAAATCGTTACTGAAATTATCTTATTAGCTCATATAATAAATGAATAATTAAAAAAGAGAATGTTAGTGACTTAATAATCAAGAAATAAACAGCAGTTCCACAGCTCAATAGGCATCAAGTTGTAAGACATGTTAAATATTGCAACCGGAGTAATTTCTATATATATATACATAACTTTCCATGTGCAAACCTTTAATATCAAAACTGTATTTCCAGACAGTATACCAATTCGTCAATAACATGACAGATGTTATTTGCCAAATTTGGACTTTTTTGTTTTTTTTGGCCCATCGGTATTAATAATATAAGATCTTCCTTGTGTTTAAATATTTTCACAAACTGAGACATTGCATAATGCATTTTGACATATTGCAAAATGGGTTGCGGGTCAGCATCACAGACAGGCGTATCGCGATACATTACACTGCACCACTTCTACCCACTCATTTTAGGCATGATCCACAGCGCAAGGCCGTTTGAAAGTTGCTACTTTCTTTGTATCCATTGCATCGCTATTTGGGGTGGCGAATAATAGGTGACATTTTTGAGGAGACACACTGTTCAAGCGGTGAAATATGAAAGAGTCATGGAAAGATAAACAATCCAAGTCGGGGAATAAAAAACAAGAGAGGAGAAGGAAATGTGTGAAATAAATGAAGAGGGATGACCTGTCTTCACCTTCTTGGCTGAACTGTTACTTTGGTACCGCTCCATTACTTAGCTTACTAGTAACCCTCCCCCTCCACCCCCCTCTCCAAACATCAGCTGGTGGTACGAGAAAACCTAAAGAAAAGCATGAAAGTTCTAACTTTGCCAGTCTCAACTTTGAGCCCCTAATTCACAACTAGAACCTAGATGGTGGTGTAGTTTACTAACTCTCTGAAGATAAACATTTCTTTATTGAAGAAAATGTCATTGCATGAACATTTTTGGATTACTTGATGAAAGCACTGTGTACACTGTAAAAACAGACATCTCTGTACGGTCCTCCGTTAGTAATGCTGTCCAATCTTCAGTTACTGCTAGCACAATTTTACATCTTCAGTTATCTTCTCACTGGTATATTATCTGGAGTTAAGACTAGCTTAGTTCTACGATCTTCCCTTACCGATGGCGTAATTGTACCATCTACAGTTACAGATAACACATCTATACTATCAGCAATTACAGATATTTCTACTGCATCATCCACAAGATGACTGTCTATGTGCCTCAGTTCCCGAGAGAGGGATTATTCAAAATGAGATGCTCATTGTGCTTTAGTCAATATTTTAGTCAATTTAGTCAATTGTCAATATACAATGCTGACACTAAAGTGGAAAACACAAGATTTCTGGCAAGAAGTCTATACAGGACATAGGTTAGATGAAATCGGCACCTATTCTATATAAATGTTTAGAAAAATCTGACGCTAAAGTATCGAAATATTGAAATTATTTGGTAATGCCCCCCCCCCCACCTCCCTGGACAAAATAACAACCCTGAGTTCCAGCCATGCCTTAGGCATTTTTCTTCTTATCTGAAGGCTGTGATAATATACTTCTTTTTTGTTATTTTCTCCAACAGTCAACACTCCATTCAAATTTAAAAATGCGTGTAACATAATCATTGATTGTTGTGTTGTTTTTCCAGCAAATTTCAGAAATTTGCAAAATTAACACTAAAAATGTCAGGAAAAAAGAAAAAGAAAGTTTGTTTCAAATTTTATATTCTTTTTTATTTTTTTTTTAAATATGTTTTTTTAAAAAGTACGTTATATTTGAAAAGTGCATTATCCAAACGAGAAAATGATAATCTGTTAACAAGAAGGATTATGACTGAGCACATTAAAACAAAAATAACAAAAATCAGCCAGGAAATACGTGAGATACAAGCTGTCAATTGAAGCAGAAATTTGAAGTCCATTTTATTTAGAATACAAAATTTTGCGATATGTCAGTCTGTCACACTATTGACGAATGATACAGGGATGAGACTTTTGTTATCAGGTGATCAAAATAATCCCAGTAGTCTACCAGGAAGTTAAAATAATCCCAAATGATCTATAACTGGCCTGTAAGACCAGACGGACTTAACACTGTAACTAAATGTTCTGGGGTTCTTAAATAAATTCTGTAGGCCTATCTCATCTCAGTTTTTATCTCAATCCTAAATCTAATCCCAATCATAATCCTGCTAGAGCTAGAAGTTATTTGGCCAGGTGTAGAACTTCTCCCTTCTGGAGCCTAGAATCAATATCTTAAATCTACAGAGTCTAATCCAAAGTCATGAATCAAATCAATTGATACAACTTAATTGGTTGCAAGGAAAGCCACAGAGACCACTTAAGCCTATTTTGATCATCCAGTCACAAAAGTCAGTGTGTTAAATAAAGCACTGACCCCAATATAATCAATGGTCAAGTTGTGCCAAGTCTTTGCACCATTTATCCACTTGATGATGTACTCCACAGGCAAACTGATGTTGGCATATGGATTACCTGTTCCCATACCAACCCAGCCAGGAAAACCCCAAGCCAGACCATAGAGTTTTATGTCAGGGTTTCTCTATCAGGGAGAAGGGCAAGAGAGAAATATTTATACATTTTAGGCTTTTTCAAGTATCTGTCATTTTAAATGTTCCAGATGCAAATGAGCACTTGAAAATTTGTTTTCACAACTTTTTGTATAGTTCGGGTAATTATTTTATAATAAAATGAAAATTGTAACAAATGCAAGCTGTTGAAATAATTCTTTGACATGAGTTCTAGTTCATGACAAATTCATAAAGTATTAAATTATATAATTATTTTTGCATGATATGTTTTATTGTTTTGAGAGCATTACAATTTCCTGACTGTGTAAAATACAGATAGTTACTATTGTATTCTTCATTGACTAAAATTTACATTGTGGATCATATAAGCCAAATTTTGTTCAAATTATCAAGCAGTATAACGATTGCATGGTCTTACTTTCAATTGCCAACTATTTATAATCATGCCTATTTATCAGATAAAATAAATCTGTTTTTTAGTTGGTTTGACAAGTTGTCTGTATCTTATTACAATTCCCTCCATCTGCTAACAAAAATTTCCATTTTGTTTAAAAAGAGTTGCCATATCTTAGTAATTCAAAAAACAACTTGTAAGAAGCTATCTAATGATATAAATAAATATTCAATTGATTTTCAAATGGACCAGAGTAGAGCCCTTGCCTTTTTAGCCTCTTTCATCAGCCACCATTCATAGCCTCTCTGGTAATTTTCCTCCCAGTTGTAATGCATGTGTGAAGCCTCTGTACCATCTTTGCAGCAAGGAATAAAGTATATGAGGTGTCATTCCTTTATGATCCCACTCTCAAAACAATAAGCTGAACAACTTATTCCAGTTTTTCCTATGAAAGGTACATTTTCTCACTATAAAATAAGTATATAAGGTCATACTGACTTCTGAAAAGATCCAACAATAATTGTCTTGCGCCCATGGCAAATGATTTGGACGTCGTGCAGGGTGATTTTGAGCTACGGCCATTTTTACCTATTTTCCGATTCAGATACCAAAATTTTTCTTTTTTTCACAAAATGAAAATTTAACCTTTTTTAACCTGAAAAAAAGAAAAATTTGGTATCCGAGTCGGAAAACAGTTAAAAACGGCCATAACTCAAAATCACCGCTGTGACTTCCGACTCATTTGCCCTAGGTGCAAGACAATATATTGTCTTCCATATATCCATGGTCTTTTTCCTGTGTAACAGAAATTTATTAATATCCATTCTGAATATTGACAAAGTGATTTGTATATCTTAAACTATGGTTTCAATACATTCAGCATAACACATTGAATTTGCATATATCTACTTTTGATGGGGCAGATTTAATAACTTTTCTATGAAATATGCATCATGTTCTGAAATATGTTAGACAATTTTCAATATATATATGTACCTAAGAAATTCATATAAAAATATAATACAATTATATTTTTGTTACTGGTGATCTGACCTGTACTCTGAGTATCTCCTCCAATTTCCACCTTCAAAATCTGCAGGGATGCTCCAAATTTTGGCTGTTGGTTTATCATTTTTGCAGATACAAGACATGAAATACATTATTAATGACAAGTTTGCATGGGGGTGAGATCCCATTTACTTTTTGGTTATCTAGAATTACAAGGTCCATAGCTTCTGCTATATTATTTCTACTGTATATTCATTGGCAAATCCCTGTATATATGCTCATCATCAAGCTTTGTTTTCTGCTATTCAGGGTTCATGACTGAAATTTCATTTGGCTTTTCCTTCACCTATTCAAATATAAATGTTGTTTTGTTGATTACTGTAACACTACATAATATGATCATGAGAATATAACTAGTAGGCTGTATCATAAATAAAGGTTTCAAGATAAGTCTATTCTGCAATTTCATACAACATCAACTACTTTGGCATGATCTCAAACCCTTTCTTAGAATGCATTTCATGCTCTAACAAAAACATTTATAATCATATTCATACCAACTTTAAACATTTGCATCATATGCGTAGATAATTAAAGCAACCTGACTTTCGTAGCTTCAACACATAATTTTTAGCTCCATACTGTACCTTAAACATGTAATCCAAGATCTGATCCCTTTGCTCCTTAGGATAGTTTATCAGTAACTTGGACGATGCCTGGAAAATTCCACAAAGATGCAACAGTTCAGGGGCAAAATGTTTATGAAATAAAGGGGAAAAAATGATGGCAAATTTCAATGCACATCCTAAATTTCAATCATGAGTAAGTCAGCTCCAGTATGCCTGTCAGCAAAAAGTGTGTATTCAATTTACGATTTATCTCACAATATTTGATCCAATGCTCTCAATTACACATTAATGTCATAATGTTTGGACTGCCCCCACCTCCCCCCCCCCCCAAATACATGATTGTGGTAGGTTGATTGTGGACATCTCAGTCTATGTTTTCCCACACATGTGAGACCAATTTTTAGACCAATGTGTTTGTAATATGGGTAGCTATGAAGTGATTAGGTGACACGTAGGTTTCTAATGAATTGCAATAGATTACAAATTATGATCAAAATCTTGGGTGTCCAAGACAAGTGGATTGATCTGGAGCAGCTCTTGGTTCATAACTTACAGAATTATTGTCTGTTCGGGAATATTGCCTATAAGGATTGGAAAGAAAAAAAAAACGTTTCTGTGTTGTAGAGCTCATCTAATATGCAGATGCCTGATTACTGTATGCCAGTTAACACAGTGTTTAGAAAAAAAAATGAACAAATAACTAAAAAATCAACAAAAT
Source organism: Peronia peronii (assembly GCA_039654565.1). Classification (NCBI taxonomy): domain Eukaryota; kingdom Metazoa; phylum Mollusca; class Gastropoda; order Systellommatophora; family Onchidiidae; genus Peronia; species Peronia peronii. The sequence goes on from JBCEWB010085324.1 coordinate 9,739, forward strand.
TCAAAACTGCGCCCACGATCACAATCACTTTAAAAAAAAAAAACTTAACCAAGGAAAAAAAAAAACTATACACAGCAATCAAAAACTGTAACTTAGATAAGCAGTCACCGGGAAATTCCACTGGTGAAAATGTATGGCCTTGCATATTATTACTTCTGAACATTCCTCTAGGGTCTGGGGATCCACTAGATCTAGAGATTTGATCTAATCAGTCCTTACCCCAGCACTCAGTCCTCCAATACCATCGAATATTCGTCCAAAACCAAGAGCATCATCGAATATTATGCTCTTTGCTGCATATGTCTCTTTGAGAGTGTGATAAGAAGATAGCAACAAAAACAGTAGGCTTGAACTGGAAAGTGTCATGTTTTCTTTGTGATTCTAAAACATGAGGACAGAAAACAGTCAAATGAGGGTCACAGTACAGGCATGTTGGTAGCATAATATTGAGAGCAACCGATTTGTTTGGTCAGGTGATATCTATTTTAAGAATAACGAACAAGTTCCGCTCAAGTTCGCAAGCTATTTCGAAGTTTAACTTTTCACTGTGATGAAAGCAAAAACTCTTCCGGATAAGTGAAAGATGGCCGGTGAATCAAGAACAAAAATTGTCAGCTGTTTTAATTTTTCACAGCAGGAAAAGGAGAATGTGACTGCATGAACTGAATTCAAGAGTGTAATGCCGACACAAACAGGATGATAAACATTGCAGTAAACCTTTCACCCTTTATAAGCTTACCTGTAATGGCCCAATTACCCAGCCCCACGCCCAGCCCACCCCTTCTTCTACAGAAAATAATACATGTATTTGACCCAGAAATAGAGTAGGATTATATTATTCAACTGTGAATGATAAGCCTTATAAATTGGGGAAAAAAAATACGAGACGATTACGAGACTACGAGATGAGACATACAAATTGTAGTTATCATGTAACATACGTCACACTCTACTTCAAAATGTTTGTCTCAAGTTATACATATTTGAAACAGATGAAAACCAGTTTGAGAGAAACCTTTTGCTGGTAGGCACTGATAAATATATAAAGTGATATCCTGAACTTAATCCTATGCATGGTAAACTCGAACAAAAAAGATGTAACACACCCCACATGACGTTAAAAATTAACACATTATTTTCCTTCAAATTTGAATGGCTCCCCTAAATCAACTGGAACTAGTGGAGGTCTTCTTCACAATGTTGCTTTTAGTGTAAAAAAAAAAATCTGTCTCTGGCCACCTCCAGTTTCCAGCCAAAGGGACTTTCATCACTAACATACTATCATTCAACATAGGAGCTGTCACCTCTTCAGGACACAGATTGCTGTCATATCTTTTTTATACCAGGTACTTCTTTCACTCCATCCGATGGGTTTTCTTTTTTTTTTTTTTTAATGCATTCATCAGCCTCTGATTAGACATGTGGAACATACATGTATGTACACGACGCATAAAGTTTGTCACCTCTGTGAAATCTAATGAATTTTGAACAACACAGCACGTCTTGGCATAATACTCTTTCTCACCACTGATTTTGCAGATTCATTTTCCTCTGCTAGACTTACACAACTCTTTTGGCAATATGGTGGAAAGCTGCAATTTTTTGATAGAGACACTGGAAACTTGTTCAAACTTTGGTGACTGATCTAGGGAGTGTTTGTTTGGATCCAGTTCCTTTCATGTCGATGGTGGTGTCTTCAATTTGTCATTGGTCTCTGCCAATTGTTTCTGTTACATTCTTTCTTTCTTTAAGAGCCAGCATTTTTTGTTGCACTTGCCTCGTCTCCCCTCTAACAATGAACTTTCAATTCCTCTGCTGGCATTCCCAGCACCCGTTTCTTTCTCAACTGCTCATCGCATATTCTTTCTGAGAATTTGAAGTCGGGATCATCCCCGCCTTCTTTCCTGACTTTTCCTTTTCCTCTCTGTACGAGTGAGAGCTGGAAAACATGATATTAATTAATAATTGTTAATTATCACATATATGAGAAAGGAAACAGCATCCTATAATAATTAAAAATGTTTTGTTTTTTTTTTCACCCACTCCAACGCCATGTATTGTAAACATGCTTGATGTCCAAAGAATATTCTCAACATGACATCATCAACTACCATGCGCTGCCACTCCCAATATCAACCATTCATCTATTACTACAGCTGAGGGAGACCATAACACAGTCAAACTACTACTACTACATATACTGATGAAAAATAAGTTCTACTGTAAATTAATGAATGTTCAGTTTAGGATACAGTGCAGTGCGCTATTTTTTTCCCACTCGGTCTTCTCTTCATCTCACAGTGTACTGTCCTATAAATTTTGACATTCAATTATTAACCAGTAGAGCAAGACTTTTTTTTTCTATTTCCTGAGTTCTCATCATCAAATTGCAGTAAAACTTGTGAAATGTAGTTTTAAATGCATACTAAATATCTCACACACGCACACACACACACACACAAACACACACACACACACATACATAAATCTTCATTTGAAGACGTAACACACGTCACAAAGCAAATGTAACAAACTTCACGCCTTTTTGGGGGGTTTATCTCTGTTAAATGTCAGAATTATGACATATGGACTTGCTTGTATTCTAAAGAACCATTTTAAAACATCATATCATAAGCAGGTTAAAATGATTCTATTACTTTTGGTTAAATTGACAGATATGTGATTAAGACTAGAAACGTTTTTCTTCACGTAATACACATTACGCCGCTTCAGGTACCATGCTGACCAACAGATCACTATCCCTTTTGTATATTGGAGACAAAAACTATAAAAGTGATCATTTTTCTGCAATTAGAAAGTTTTTCGTGAAATATATTTCATTAAATAGTTCGTTCATGAAGTTGAAAAGATGAAAAAGTAGTGTTCGGATATAACACACGTCACACGGGATGGGCCTCAAGATTCTTTGTGCATAATAATTGAGTTAATATACTTGTGCATAACGCTTACTCTAATAATTGTGTTTACCTTCCGCCTTATTCACTCAGTTGATTGATATTATCTGACTATTAAATCTAATTAAAATTTGAATGGGAAATCATTTATAACACAGCCTGCTATCAAACAACTCACAGTAGCATATAGGGTAAGGCTCATCCTTTATAAGCTTACTTAAAATGGACCTGTAATCCGCCCCACCCCTTCTTCTTCAGGAAATAATATATGTATTTGACCCAGAGATAGAGTAGGATAATATTCTTCAACTGTGAATGATAAGCTTACAAATGGGAAAAAAAATCATTCATATAATAATAGTAATATGTAAATTATAGCAAAAGGAATTACCAGTGAAACTAAATGTGAAAGTGTTAATGGTTCAAATAAATATTAACTATAGCACTCACATATCAATACTTTCAGTATTTAACATGGAAGCCATGGAACATTAATCCCCTGATTAAACTTGAGTTTGTAAACAAACAAAAAACAACAACAAAAAAATGATATTGATGATCATCATAATGAACACTCAAATAAAATAAACTCATTATCAGAATCCCATTCACGTTATTTTAATAATAACAGAAAACAACTGTAAACATTTATTTCCAGATCAGGCTCAGAGCTTTCACAAAGTGGATCTTGATTTTTTTGTTCAGCTTTGGTTGGGATGGCAAAACACCCAGCCAAAAAACGTGGGGGGGGGGGGGGGGAGAAGAAGATTTGAAGAGGCTTGAAGAGAGAAAGATAATTAATTCTTTCTCCAATAGAAGATCAGCATGGTTTATACTAGATCTACAATTTTATATCATTGTCCTGATCATAGTGTCCATGATCTCTAGTGCTAGTAAAATGTAACCTACGAGTGTAATTCGAGCCTTCAGAGGCTGGGGTCCTAAAATATTTATATCCTGGAAAACAAAGTGAAGACAATCAGTTCAAGCGAAACAAAGCTATAAACATATAGAGTGAAAGAGCAAAAAATTGGCATCTTCAATTGCTAATATCTGGGGTTTTTAAAGAGATACAAAGACCGGTTTGGTACCATTTTGAAGCTTAAAATGCCCTCTGTCGAATGCATTTCAACAAAACAGTGACTGGTGTCATCAAATATTTATTTCCTGAAAAACAAAGTGAAGACATTCAATGCAAGGGAAAGAATGCTTTAAATACATAGAGTGAACAAGCAAGTAATTGACATCTTTAATTACTAATAACTCGGTTTTTTGGAAGAGATACAAACACCAGTTTTGTACCATTTTAAACCTTAAAATGTTCTTTATCGAATGTAGTTAGAGCCAGCGGAGGCTGAAGTCATCAAACATTTATTGCCCGAGAAAAAAAAGTGAAGACAGTCACTTCAAGGGAAAGAATGCATTAAATATGTAGAGTGAAAGAGCAAGTGATTGACATCTTCAATTGCTATTAAGTCGGATTTTTAAAGAGATACAAAAACCAACAGGGTACAGCTTTAAAGCTTAAAGTGTCCTATCGAATGCATTTCCAGCCATCAGAGGGTGGTGTCATTAAATATTTCTTTTCCGAAAAACGAAGTGAAGACAGTCACTTCAAGGAAAAGAATGCTTTAAATGTATAAAAGAGCAAGTCACTGACATCTTTAATTGCTAAAAACTCGGGTATTTGAAGAAATGCAAAGACCAGTTTGGCACTGGCTGGTGTCATCAAATATTTATTTTCCGAAAATCAAAGTGAAGACAGTCAATTCTAGTTAAAGAATGCTTTAAAGTACAGACGTAGACAGAAAGAGAAGGACAATGGCATCTACAAGTGCTAATAACTTGTGTTATTGAAGAGATACAAGGACCATTTGGGTACCGTTTTAAAGTTTAAAATGCCCTCTTTCAAATGTAGATAGAGCCATCTGGGGCTGAAGTCATCAAACATTTATTGTCCGAGAAAAAAATGAAGACAGTCACTTCAAGGGAAAGAATACTTTAAATATATAGAATGAAAGACCAAGTAATTGGCATCTTCAATTGCTGATAACTCGGGTTTTTGAAGAAATGCAAACACCAGTTTGGCATTGTTTTAAAGCTTAAAGTGTTCTCTGTCGTATGCAGTTCGAGTCATCAGGGGCTGATGTCATCAACTATTTATATCCTGAAGAACAAAATGAAGACAGTCAATTCAAGGGAAAGAATGCTTTAAATATATGGAGCAAAATAGCAGCTCATTGGCATCTTCAATTGCTAATAAGTCGGTTTTTGGAAGAGATACAAAGACCAGTTTGGTACCGTTTTAAAGCTTAAAATGTCATTTATCGAATGTAGTTCCAGCCATCAGTGGCTGGTGATATCAAATATTTATTTTTCTGAAGAAGAAAGTGAAGACAGTCAATTCAAAGGAAAGAGTGCTTTAAATATGTAAAGTGAAAGAGCAAGTCATTGACATCTTCTATTGCTAATAACTCGAGTTTTTGAAGAGATACAGTTTGGTACCGTTTTAAAGCTTAAAATCTCCTCTTTTGAATGTAATTCGAGCCATCATTGGCTGGTATCATCGAATATTTATTTTCCGAAAAACAAAGTGAAGACAGTGAATTCAATAGAAAGAATGTTTAAATAATATACGTTTACGTTCTATATACGTCTTTCAACCTCATGGTGGAAGTTATCTCGATAAATAATATAGAGTGACAAAAAAAGAGATACAAAGACCTTTTCTTTTTTTTTTTTACCGTTTTAAAGCTTAAAATGCCCTCTGTCGAATGCAACTCGAGCCATTAGGATATCTTCCAATCAAATATTTATTTCCTGAGGAAAAATGTGAAGACATTCACTTCAAGGGAAAGAACGCTTTTTTAAAATATAGAGTAAGATGGCAAGTCATTGGTTTCTTCAGTTGCTAATAATTCGTGTTTTTGAAAAGATACAAAGACCAGTTTGGTACCGTTTTAAAGTCTAAAATGTCCTCTATCGAATGCAGTTCGAACCATCAGAGGCTTGTGTCATCAAATATTTATTTTCCGAGAAACAAAGTAAAGATAGTCACTTCAATTGAAAGACTGCTTCAAACATATAGACAGAAACGGGACATTTGCATCTACAAGCGTTAATAACTTAGGTCATCGGAGAAATACAAAGATGACTTTGGTACCGTTATAAAGCTTAAAATATCCTCTATCGAATGCAGTTCGAACCATTAGGGGCTGGTCCAATTAAATATTTATTTCCTGAAGAACAATGTGAAGACATTCACTTCAGTGGAAAGATTGTTTTAAATATGAAAGAGCAAGTCCTTAGCATCTTCAGGTGCTAATAACTCAGGTTTTTGAAGAGAATTTGGAACCGTTTTAAAGTTTAAAGTGTCCTCTATCGAATGCAATTTCAGCCATGTGGAGCCGGTGTCATAATATATTTATTTTCCGATAAACAAAGTGAAGACAGTCAATAATAACTGAAAGAATGCTTTGAATACATAAAATGAAAGAGCAAGTCATTGGCATTTTCAATTGCTAATAACTCGGGTCTTTGAAGAGGTACATTTTGGTCCCGTTCTGAAACTTAAAATGTCCTCTATTGAATGCATTACGAAGCATCAGGGGCTCGTATCATCAAATATTTATTTTCAGAAAAACATAGTGAAGCCAGTCACTTCAATTAAAAGAATGCTTTAAATGTATAAAAGAGCAAGTCATTGGCATCTTTAATTGCTAACAACTCGGGTTTTTGAAGAAATGCAAAGACGAGTTTTAAAGCTTAAAATGTCCTCTGTCAAATGCAATTCGAGCCATCAGGGGTTGTATTTATCAAATATTTATTTTCCGAAAAACATAGTGAAGACAGTCAATTCATGGAACAGAATGCTTTAATAATAAATTTCTTTCCTTTCTCTTTCAAGGCAGTCCTTATTAGGGCTGACAATCCAATTAAATGAGTGGGCGTGAATTTAAGAAGAGGAAGTTCGGAAGCCGCAAAGCGTGATTTCTTTATAAAGGGTTAAATGTGCAGAATGGAAAGAGCAAATGATTGGCTTTTTCAGTTGGTAATAACTCGAGTTGTGGAAGAGATACATAGACCAGTTTGGTACCGTTTTGAAACTTAAAATGCCCTTTATCGAATGCGTTACGAGCCATCACCGGCTAGTATCATCAGATATTTATTTCCTGAAAAACAAAGTAAGACAGTCAATTCAAGGAAAAGACAATGCATTAAATAAATAGAGTGGAAAAGCAAGTCATTATCATTTTCAATTGCTAATAACTCACATTTTTGAAAAGATACAGAGGACCCGAAAGGTGGTTAGGGGGAATTAATTTACGATGTAGGAGGTAGCAGGTCTCATGTGTGACTTCATTAAGGAAATTTCAGCCGAGACGTCTGGCAGGATGGGCTGGTGATTTATTTCGTATGCTTGGTGGACCAACCAAGTGCACTGCTCTCACAGAGAAAGTTGACCACCGACGTAAAGATATTAAATGGTAACCACGAAGTATTTGATAACTATAATTGCTGAAACATTTAACATGGTGGTTTCCGAGCAGTGCACCCGGTTGGCCAGGGCGGTAAATGGACGGGGGAGGGGATAGGGGAAAGGGGATCGGTGATTAGCGGCATTTGGTTGAAAAAAAAAATGGACATTACAGGGAACAAATTGATGGTTACAAAATGATGCCCTGAAAATTGGTCCAACCGTAGATTGCCAGTACTATTAAGGAATTTGTATAACAATGTCTCCTTCCTTTCTTGTGGATACATTATTATATAGAGATGAGTTAAGTGACTGTAAGAGTTTTTTTTTTTGTCCATTAGCACTTTTCTTCTCTTCAACAACAGCACTTTAGGAATAAAAAAATATAAAAAAACGGACTTCTGAGCATTCTGTTACAGTTGGCGGCAAGGTGTTAGATGCACTAAAGATTCTATCTTGATTTCGGAGGCAACTTAAGATCATGATTAGATCGAGTCTAAAAAGACACTCAGATTGTTACTATAAATATTATTTAGCGAGGTAAAAAGGATAAATGATACAATGAAAAGCAAATCAATGTTTACCATAAATCGTTCAAAGGTAGTTCAGCCGATGGTGGTTCACTAATATGTGTTCATTTATTTATTTATTTATTTATCTATTTATTTATTTATTTATACAAGTGTTCATTTACTTCTAAATATATTAGATGGTTATTTATTTATTTATTTATTTATTTATTTATTTATTTACTTATGTGAAATATAAAATGGAAAAGAGGCAAAAGAGACAGAAACCAGAAATATTGAAAAGTTCACATATTTTATCACAATGGTACACTTTTTACAATTGGTTTTATAAGATTTAAGAAGGTAAAACACTAGACTAGTTTAGATTAACGGGAATTAGCCAATGAAATCTCAAAGAAAGTTAGGTATTTATTTGATTGCATTAAGTATTTTATGAAAGTTAAGTTCTGAATTTTAGTTAGGCTAAAACAATGTTCCCTCTCATTTTTCAGGCCATTTCAGCTACAACTGATTATTTCAAAATCAATATATATACACATTCAAACGAGTGCACAACATTCATAAATTATATATTTGTGTCTCGAACTGCTCTTTCCATTGGTGCTAAGTGCTCATGAACACAAAGACAGTGATTTTCTTTATCATTCAATTTATAAATCTAGATGTAGATCTAGGCGATTACATTGTTTCAACATTTTAGAATATGTTTAGCTGGCCTTTTGCATCTATATATATATCTCAAAGAACATCTGTATCTGTTCCCTTTGGTCTTAAGCGATATTCCATTCAATATTAAAAGTCGATTTTTGTTTCTGTCCTTTTTTTTTCTATGTCTTCTTTATTTTTATTACTATTTTTTTATCTATCAAAAATCAATCACCCATTTGCTACTTAGCAAGCTAGATCTAGGTCTACATCTTTGAGATCTTAGGATTTGCCATTAATTAAACGATCAAAATCATTCAGAGCTAAATATGTCCTAAACTAGTCAGTCTTTTTTATTAGTATATATATATATATATATATATATATATAAGCGTAGCCCATATCCAGTCGAATCTCTTTTCTTGATTTCTTTTATTTTTATGGATTTTGGGGGCAATAGTAGATTTAACTTTATAACCTCAGGCATATACAAGCATGTACCAGAAGCTATGGTCAGAACAAAGCTCACAGAGAATCGAATTCATGGGTTGTTTTTTGTTTCTGTTTTGAAAATGCTTTAATTTCTTTCAGCAAAGGATTCTGTCATCGCAGACAAAGCTCAGGGAGATCAAGACCCTTCTTTTAAAAGCGCTGAGCATAATCTGGAGTTTAAATGTAGGCTAAACTTTCCTATACTTTCTGCTATTTGTTCTTTTGTTATTAAAATGACAACAATTGGATTGGGTGCTGAGCTTACTAACTTTCGCCGAGGACTTGTTATCATTATCATCAATACTACTTTTGTTTTGTCCAAAGATCACTTTAACCAAGGGATTATTTTTCACGATACAGTTTAGTGGGAGATGCACATCCCATCGTGTTCACATGAATTTGAACTTGAAGTTCTTAACCAAATTTCTTGCAGCTGTTTCTGTGCACAATTTTGCAAATTTGTAAACTTGCAATGGGTTTGGAAAGTATTAATCAAAACTGGAGTGTCACGGTTTCTATGATACATGGATACTCAACGGTTTACGTGTTAAGGTGATTTATTACGAGTACTATATTCTTACACTGCTGTGCTGTTAAGACAGGATTTTCGATGCACAGTGTGATAATCGAATCTTTGACCACATCGACCTCTTGACACTTGCACGATTAAACGAAGAAAATACATAACACTTCTGTCACGATGACATCACAGATGAATGACAGTCAATTCATTCCAATGCTATAAAAACACATGAAATAGAACTATTTGTTTTCCTGAAGAAATTTATTTATTGAACTCTATATATATCAAGAAAGCAGAGATTATTGGTTTAAAAAATAAAGTAGGCATGTCAATATGAATATTACATAGTAAAGATATGGAAATAAAAAGGAGAGAGATTCATTTTTCACAATGTAGAAACAGAATAGAATGGAATACACAAGAGTCAATAAAGGCACTACAATATCATTACGTCTGTCGTGAAAAAAAAAAAAAACATGACAAATTGAACAAAAAAAAAAATGCAAACACCATGCTACAATAAATACACAACACTAGAATCAAACTTCAATTGAATAAATGTAAATGATGCTGGCTATAGACAATAATGTACTAACAGCAACAGGTGACCAACGAAGTGGCAAATAGCATGGCTTTAACTGACTTCATTAGTAATCAACTGGACATTTTCATCACGTGATGTTCTAAAATTATTCTAATAAATATAATAAAATGCTAAATTGTGATTCATCTTAACCATGCATGCAGCTTATACTGTTTAAAATGATACGAAAAGGAATTGTCCATTTCTTTCTTCACCCCTGACATCATAATATGTCTCTCATCTCACCTCATTGTAGGCTTTGCGAGTTAGACGTTCAAGTATGCCATTTTTAAACATCAGCATAAGTTCCGAGAGCTCGAACGAAACATGTAAAAGGAACCATACTGGTTGATGTTTTCTGATACAGCATAATAATGCATTATTAAACACTGCTATCCGCAACGTTCTGATGATTGCCTTCATCGGAGGAAATTTAATTTCTCTTAATAAATATCCACGCAGATTACTCCGGTCAAAAGACAACGGCACATCTTTAAATTTAAACCCATCAAACCATGTCTTCTTGACATATCAAACAACAACGGTGGGTTTTAAAAAATCAGCTTAATTGTTTTTCATCTCATCAGTTTTTAATTAATTCTTATTGCTTCCCCTTGTCTTTCCTCCTTTTCCATATAGATGTTCTGTTTCTGTACATTTATTCGGGCATACATCTGTATTGGAGCAAAGCACATAATAATAATGTATAAGATGAAAGCATCAGTCTGGGATTTGCTGTTTGAGATGGGGTAATATTCCTGGCTAGGCGAATCCTTCATGTTCTGTCAGTATTATGATATTGCAAACATTTATACAGGCACACATACGATTGACTTGAAGTGCAAATTGATCGTAGCAGACAAATTATGATTGGCATTCTGAAAACTTCAATACAATAACAACACTCACTCATACATTCTGTAATGATGAAGCTTGCAAACCATGTCATGAAAGTTTACATTTGTTAACAGGCTCGTAGAACACATATATCTGTCTTGAGTTGACAACATTGTACAATTCAGGGGAAAAAAATGAAAAAGTGAAAACATAGAGCACTCTATGATCATGCAAAACTAAAAGACCTTTGCTCATGTTTGTTTTGCAGAAAACTATAATTTATCTCTGATAAAGTGGATGAAAGAACGAGAGAAGCATGGAAATAAGGGAGCACCTTGTTTTATTTCAAGCGTGATAAATCGTTTGTGTATGAATGATTCGTATTAACAGATTTCAATCAAGCTACATTTCCAAAGGCATGTGTGTTTCCATTCACGAATGAAGAGTTAACCGGTATTACAAAGAGCTACGCATACAAACCCCATTCGAGCAATGTGAATTAGATTTTTCCTTTGACCGAAGTTCTATTGAAGCATTTGACCACTTTTTTTTGCAAGAACAAAACAATGCTGTTCATGTGTTTCAAAATGTTTGATACTCTGAGAACTCTTTACTGCTTCTCACAGTGGAGACTTTACTTTATAGACCAAGGAGAGTCGGCTCAAGACCTACCATTAAGTGATCTCAACACTCTGTTTCACTTTCTCACCTTTTAGAAAGGAATACAATACTACAATGGATATGAAACATGTATTCACACATACACACAAAATACTTTTTACTTGATTAATTAACGAAGTGTACGATCATCATTATTATAATTTTCATGAAATTGGAAGGCTGATGTAGACGGCTGAACTGATACTTGAGGTATATTCAGAAGCAGAACACTTACTACATAATTGCGCTGGATTAAAAACACATCGCAATTATAGATACTGACAATAACCATAAGATGAGGTTGTTGTCACCAGAATAATTATGGTCACTTACGTAATATGCTCAGTTAAGATTGTAAATTGTGATAGATCCGTCCTATACAGCACCGATTTCTAATTTATCTCCAGGTGCAGTGATAATTTCATTTAAAATAACAGTTGCAGACTGCACTTGTATAAAGCCATTGTAGTTGTGCTAAAAGTAAATTTTTCCTTTCATAAGTGCACTTTCCCTGCAGAAGTGAAAGACAATATACTGGTGTTATTTTATGCTTAACTGTAACTCCAGTCAGTAATTAAAAACTTATAACAGCTGCAGGGTATTTCCACGACTAAAAAATACGAGAGTGAATCTGGATTTCATTCAAATTAAAAAATACATTTGGAAAAAAAAAGAATCTTATAAACGTCATTAATGCAATAAAGTTTATAAATTAAATCTACATTTGATTCACCTGTTCCATATTTTCCTCGGAATTACAGTCTCTGAACGCATATCGATGATGAATATATTTACACTTGGAATATCTAATCTAGAATTTCACTGAAATTTAACTGCAATAAATGAAGTTTGGAAGAGGCTTGAATGCTGCCTTAACAAGAGAGTAATATCAATCAAAGACAATGCAGATCCCACCCCCGCCATCTCCCCCCCCCCCCCCCCAAAAAAAAGACATGAAATTATCTCAGCAAAGACAGCCAAGAATATACAATTTTGGGCAATATAGACATTTCGGCCAAGCTACATTTTTAAGGGTATGTGTATGAAGAGTTGAATAGTACGACAGAAAGTTGCGAACACGAAGTAGCCTATATCCGAGTAATGTGGATGGCGCAAAAAGAGTTAGATTTCTCAATATTATTGAAAACAACTGTAGCCGTACCAAAAGCAACATATATTTCTTTAAAACAAAACGGGACAAGGAAAAAAAAAACTCGGTCGAGATTGGTGTTCGTTCTTATTTTGTTTGTTGCTGTTGTTGTTGTGGCTGTCGCTGTCATCGTATTTGTTGCTGCAATTATGGTTCTTGTGGGCAGACTTAACAAAAACACGTCCAAAATAAAAAAAAAAAGGAAAAAAAGGGCTGGATAGCTTTACAGACCAATAAAATGGAGACTGCATATACTTAACTTTGAAAATCCTGCCCACAGAATATCAGGCTTCACTAATTTTGGTGGCGCAACTGTCCCTCTTTCGAAAAAAAAATTGAAAAGTTTTGTCATCAAAAATCAGAACTCGGATCTGCAAGCAGTGTTGGAAGATGCATGTCCAGAACTCGTGTCTCCTGCATAACTTTTTAAGACTGGAAAATTCCCAACATAAAATCAATGTTAACAGTTAATGAGATATCTATACAATTCTATGATAGATTTTGTTTTCTTTTATACTATTTTGTTTTGTGTTAATTTTTGTTCACTATGATTCATGATTATTTACACCTTTCTCAACAAGAACTTCTTGCCATCCTTCACACAATAGTTTATATTTGAAACAGCCTTCTCAGTTTCTTCTCATGTGGATTATTATATTATATAAGCCTATCACCCCTCCCAGCCCACCCCTAAATTTATGTCCCCTCCAAACTGATAAATCTTGGGGAATACCCGGATCCTGCGTCCTGTCCTTTACATATTAAATTGCCGATCCAAGCTTTCTAATTAGTAGTAATCATAATTACTCACCTACAGGCCTAAAATATTTTTTTAATATGTCAATATCCTCTAACGTAGAAATAAAATCATCAGGCATAACAAAGGAATAAACAAGGACAATAATTTAAAAAAATATACATCTTAAGCTTGTTAAAGTTACCATTAGGCAGTCAGTGATGATTCTCAAGTATTGTGTTATTCTAACTCTGCAAAGGTTAAGCCACTACCAACGTCGTGTCTCGCTTTATTAGACAGCACAGCAGGATGGCAAAGATCATGCCAATACCCTGAGAGGAGAGAAATAAAATAGACCACCATGATGTACCATTGTTAAAATGATGTAAAAATCACACATAGAGATGAATATTAAAAAGCTATACACAGCAAAGGAATAACAAAGATTTGTAACTAAAAAAGTCTTGCATAATTTATTTGCCCATTGTAAATCAGAAGATGTAAAATTCTAACTCTAAAAATATACTATTTTATTTATTTTTAGAAAACATTGAAAACCCTCTCCTAAACAATAAGCAAGTATTTTAAAATTAACAATTTCTTCCCTTCACAGCAATGCCTATTTACATTTTTGTACTTTGTTGTCCTGAAGAAGAGTCAAGTTGAATCGAAAATTTGGCAGAGTATGAACATCAATATCAAGTTCATTATATGTTATTTACTTTTCTAACATTGTTCAATTAGTTGCCGGTTAGGCAGTCTTCCTATATTCTTATAAAATGAGGCGAAAATAATATTTACTAGAGATTTAGACGTATTCTTGCACGGATTAAAAAAAAATAGAATGATCTGCAGCTAAAATATCTTGGAATGTTTAGCCAGTTACATTTATGAAAAAGTATAATGGATGGATGGATGGATGAATGGATGGATGGATGGGTGGACTGATGAATGGACTGGGGACAGACGGATGAATGAATGGCTGGATGGATGGAAGGATAAATGGATGGATGGATGGAGGGAGGGAGGGATGAATGGATGAATGGATGGATGGATGATGGATGGATGGGCGGACAGACGGACGGACGGACGAATGGATGGATGGATGGGCAAGTGGATGGATGGATGAATGAAAATAGCAATGGATGGCTGACGATTAGAGACACAGGAAGTAAACGCATAAATCGTAAGACAAATATGTCGTAGAAAGAGACATGAGTAGCTACCACATACCAGACCAAGAGCTACGCCTATAGCTACAGCACCCAGAATGGTGAAGCGCTCCTGAAGGAATATCTCGATTTCCTCGCCAGCGTAGTAGTGGTAGTAGTAACCACACCCCTGATAAGTGTAGTAACAAGAAAAAGACATTATTTCTATGGCCCTTTAAAACTTTAATTTTATTGTAGAGGTGAGACAGGATAAGGCAAGATGAGATAAGAGCAGATAGAATAAAATGAGGAAAAATAAGATAAAGTCAGGTACTAAGATAAGATAAGATCTGTCTCTCTCGCTGTCATTCTCTCAGGAAGTGTATGCTCGTGTGTGTGTGTCTGCATGTGTGGATGTCTGTATCTGTGCTGCATTATCACACATGCTCCCTCCTCCACAGCAAGTCATTCATAATACATAAACAGCCATGTGATAGCTACGATGAAGGATATTACGAGAAGTAAGCCACTTACTCTTTGGTAGTTTTGACGGCGGCAGGACCCGGGCAAACGCCGCTGGTGGTAGAATTGGTAATAGTCAGCCTGGTTGTTGATGCCGCAGCAGTGGAACTGTGCACGTCAAAGACGAGAAAGAATACATAATAATAATAATAATAATAATTTGATTAGAATTATCATCGAAGGAGGGAGTTTAAAGTTGAAAACTAAAACTTTAGAGGATCGGAATGATTTGAACATATCTACACCTTTATCGTGAGTTGATATGAAGGCTTAATTTTATATATATAAAGGTTCTGTACAACCGCAGTAGTATTTTGGACTCTTGTGTAAGTCACATCTTGATTATGGAAGCATACCCTAATTTATAAACTTATAAGTGCCCAGCTAATAGCACAGAGCTCTCCATACATTTTAATAGGCGTTTTCAGTTACAAAATAAACGTTTCTTTCTTTTTTTTTTTTCCTTTTTAAATATTGTTTCAAGACTCATTTTTGTCTCAGATATATGGTCCTTTTATTATAAGCTAGGAAACCTAGCAGGTAACATACATTTGAAGCATTTTGGATAAATTTAACGTGAACTAACAGAGTGCTTAATTCGATGAGTGATAACGACGCATGTATTATTTATTCAAGTGCACACTGCAGGAAAGGAATAAGGTGCCATTGATTTTGGTACCTTACCTCAGTTTGAACGTTATCAATAAATTCCCGGGATGTGTCGTTTCTGTAGTAGGTTTCCATTGCCTTAAGCAAATTTGTGTCTGTCCTATTCCTCAGCTCGGGCTAGAAAACAATCACAGAAAATAACAGAAATAAACAGTCCAGTACGTGAAAATTACAATAAAAAGAGCTAATAACGAGGCATATCTGATGCTTTCTGGTAAGAATATCATAAAGATAAGACGATTTGACTTTGGTGCACTTTATAAGCATATCAAGTATGTGAAAATTAGAGTGGGTTAAATGAATCATAAATAACGAAATAAAGCAGTAAGATTAAGTTCGATGTCTCCACTATAACAAATGTTATGAAGAAATAAATAAAAATACACTATTGAGTGAAATCTTTCTGCGGACTCCAGTGCAGTGCAGTCTCGTTCAACACTCTAGGGCAGGGGTTCCCAACCGGTGGGTCGCGACCCCCTTGGGATCACAAAGCTTTGGCGGAGGTGGGGGGTGGGGGAGGAGGGGGGGGGGAGGGA
>JBCEWB010085325.1:0-12675 GCA_039654565.1 Peronia peronii
GAAAGAAAACGCAGAACCGCAAGCCGTCTTATTTTGCAAAATAAACACATTAACAGCGATGTTTTCGCAAAAATAACTCCGCAAACATGTTTTTGGCTACTAGAAATTTATTATTTTACAACAAATTGTATAGGGTATCCGTGACGTTGCACTACCCCTTTAATCAACCAAAATATCAACATCCAGGTGCGCACGCTTGCCATACACTTTAAGTCGCAGGTCTATATTTTAAAAAATCTCCCAGGAAGGCCATGGGTTCTCTTTTAGTATTCACTGTTTCCCGTGGTAAAATATAACGTTTCCATTTTTCATGCTGATCTGACAATTTTTGCAATATTTTGTGGCAAATCATGAATTTTGCGTCCGCAAAATGGGAAATTTTGTGGCTGTAAGCAATGCAAAATTCTGCAGAGACTCATGTCACAATATTAACTAATACCAATAGGTAGATAAGATTCCTTGTAACTTGAGACAGAGTTATGGGCAAGGATGATGATTGCAGTTTCTGAATTTTTGTAATCATAATTTATTTCTTATGGCTCATTGAGAAATGGAAATGCACGTGATACCAAGTCAGTTTTTTCTTGTTCTTTTTCTTTTCCTTTTTTTTTTTTTTTTAAAATGCTTTTGCCATGTTTACAGACTAGATCTAGCCATGTGCTGCCTATAAAATTTCATTACTGCACCAGAAAAAGAACTTAAAATGGAAAACTTGTCCAAGGTCTAGTTTCACTGATGCCAAAACTTATGGGATGTTTAAAAAAGAAAAAATCTAATTTTCTCAAAACTTGAATTTGATCACTTAGAACCGATTGCCTATGGACTCTTCAAATGGCGGTTGAAATTATATGTAAAAAACACACAATACTAGTACGTAGTGTTCATATTTAAATCATTTCTAGAGGAGCATGATTAGCATCAATTAGAAATTTTGGATTTTACTTAAAAATTATTGGTCACTAGAAATAACTCAAATTTACCAATGAAAATTGAAATGTTCATCAAATAACTTGGTTTTCTTTCTCTTTTTCAGAGGAGATGAATTCTTTGGGCAAGGAGGCTGGTGTGCTGAAATAATGTTTCTGCTTTTATTAAATATTAGTGATATCTTTTGTATTGTATGTGTTGATAATGTCTAGATTGATTTTTTTTTTTTTTTTTCTTGAAAAGTTTCGCATGTGCACATCTTCATGCCTGTGTGAATGTTTAGGATGGTGAGGTGGACAACTCCATATTGTAAGGAGTACATATTTGGGGAGAGTAAATGAATAAAAAGAAAATATGAATTCATACCACTGTAATCATTCTCCAGTTTTTTGCCATAACTATTTGCGTTTATGTAATGTTTGTGAGTTTGTGTTTCATTGTTGTTGATGGTAATGCTGTGATGATGAAGATGATGAAAATTCAAGTGGGTCAAACAATTTTGGTACTTCTGAATTTTTTGTTCATGTTTTAGTATTGTCTGTTGTTTCTTACATTAATGCTGTCAGTTAGTTGACAGTTATCTCAGAACTGTCAGTAGAATGATGATAGTTTTGTTGCATCCTTTGTTTTCATTAAATTTAATTGATAGACCGTAAAAGGCAAAACATATTGCACGAAACTGATTTCCAGCACGCTGTTATTCTAAACAGTAGTAACACTGTTTTGTCATTCCAAACATCTCACACCTGCATTCTCTCATGAGGTGAATGTGACATAAACATACATATATACATGTACATGAATACATGACATACAAATTTTTTTATAAAAATGGAAACCACTTACTTGTGGCCTTAATTCCAATTTTTATATTTAATCTTAATTCTAAATTACAGCAGACATATTGCACTTGTTTCTTATTGTAAATAAAAACTTTCTGGCAGAAATGGTAAAATATGGATAAGAGTGACACAGAACAGAACAAAAAACACAAGTAAAATTTTTTAAATGAATTTGAAAAGAGTATTGTGTGTAAAAAGAGTACATACATGATACAGGATCACATAAAGAGCTAGATCTATATAATGACACATGATGCACATATTACATGCATTAGGAGGTGGATGTGCATCATTAGACTGAGACATACATGTACATAAAAAAAAAAAATCTGTTCATGAAGACTGTTCATTATGTGTACGAGTATACACGTGTATATATGAATACAAAGGAATTAATGCTAATACATGTAATAATATATTTTGCTCACACTACAAAAACATTGGCATCAAAATACATGTAGCCTGCTTATGTGAAATTTATATTTTAAAAATCAGCGAAATGGCTTAAAAATAATTTAATATAAACTGTACACATTGGACTCAATTGAAGTAGAAGTGGACAAAGTAAATCTATGTTTTTAATTCAGACTCGAATATAAAGTTGACTACTACATATGGTGTACCACAGTGCAGGTGGAAAAAGTGTGAAGTTTATTTCAAACAGATGAGTTAAAAGAAAGAAAACTTAGGTTATTTCTTAAGACTTGAGATCAGCTTAAGGAAAATGTATTGCATAGAAAAATTCATGAGATCTAAAGAAAACTATTTCCCTAACAATATTGTTCAGAAAAAGGAACAGATGATGGGGAAAAAAGATACTGCAGTAACTGAATGATTAAAATAATACAAGGATAAGAAAGAAAAAATATGTTGCTGTGTATACAAGCAATCTCCTACATGTAATGATATAAAAGTACAAACCAATTCTGCTGGTAAGGTTTGGGAGCAAAATAGACTTTTGTTTTGAAAAGAGCGAAATATGAAATTTCAATATATGGCATTTTCAAAAATTAAAAAAAAAAAAAAAAACTACCAACAGTGACAACTTTTACAACCAACACACAACAGAAAAACTTATTTTTGTGCCAAACAAAAAGTTGACCACGTTTGATTAAATTCCATTGACATTTGGCGAAGGAGATAAATTTCAAGCAAAGATAGCTATTACGACTATAGTACTATGAGTAGCCAAAATCCAAGGTGGCAACCGTTTTTTGTTTTTTTTTAACCACTGATTTGAACATACCGAATTCAATGCAAAGGGTTAAAATTGCCGTTCTGTAATCGTAAAGAAAAAATCCAGGACGCCCTCTCCCCCCACCTTTTCCTTTTCCCTCTCTTTACACCATTTGTTTTGAGCCAGCTGGTTCAGCTTCCCTGCCTTCAGATAATACATGTAGGCCTACATGTATGTAGATCTACATTGTCATGTACATGTACAACATTCTAAACATAGACCGACATTTTTATTATAAATTATTAGTAATGTATTATCATTATTCTTTAGTTTTTAAAAATTGTAATGGTCTTGGTGAACATTCAAAAATATTATTCACGAAGTTAAAGAACGACACGAAGCCATTATTTTTTTTTTTCGAAAGCGGAAGTTAACAGAAATCGAAACGAGACTGGTCGTAGTGCTACGTCCTCGTATTGTGTACATTGTGTTACAGTAGGGTGCAAGTTTAGAAAACAGCACTATGTTGTCCGTCAGTTGTGGTTGAACAATCATTGACTGAGTAATCATCAGCAATCATGGCATACGGGGTTTCATCAAGTGGCGACAGTACATTAACTGCACTCTACACAATAGTTTATTTCTTTTTCGCCGGGTGTTTCATTGCGCCACCGACAGAATTCGTGTCAGCTGGCATCACAGTTCAGAATATATTCTCAAGCTGGCTGGGCAGTGAAGACTTCAATTTTATTTATTACCATATAAAGAGAACGACACTTACGCTCATTGTGCACAGTTTTCTACCGCTAGGTGAAATAATAATTATGTAGATATAAGTAATTAGATCTGACTAGAATCTCTAGTAGATCTAATACACACTAAAAAAATGCTCATATATGACAAAAAATGTTGATCTGACATCATTAGTGGCTCTATTTCTGTCATTTTTTGCTATTATTATTATTTATGGAGCCAGCTCTGAGCAATTTTCATAGTGAATTTAAAAGATATCAGGTATTATGTTGGTCTTTCATAACCATTTTATGGTAGTTTTTGTGAAACTGGAAATACATTACAAAAACAAATAACTTTATCAGTCTTGAGGTTATTTATTTTTACATTTCTAAAATATAGAGATGTAGTGTACTTTTTTTCTTTTTGGTCATATTGTACAGCACTTGAAGAGAAGAAAAAGTCATCTTGTGAAACAGATTGAAATATAATTTTGTGACCAGTCATGGCATTGTTTATATTGTTTAAAATAGCTGAAAATAGATGTTAGCAAAGATCAACTTTTTTTCTTTTGTTCCTAATCATGGCTGTTATAATCATGACATGTTAATAGATTTAGCTGGTTCAGTAATCTTGAGCTGGGTATTCTTGACAGACTGTCCTTTTGACTAGTTGGGGGGGGGGGGGGGGAGGGGAAGGAAAAAAGACATCAACAGAAATGGATGACAACAGTTATACTGTAATACATGTAGATCTAGTTATTTTATAGATAATTGAATGTGGAGACTTTGTTAGTGCATTCATCATTCTACTTAATTTTTCTCCTCAGGATATTATTTGGGCCTAGGATTATTCACACCACAACTGGATCTGTTCTCTGTTGACAGCCTAAGCACGGGATGGACAGCTTTCTTACTGTGTGCCTTGTCATTGCCTGGCATTGCCTTCGCTTTGGCCATTAACTGGCACAGGGCAAACTGTGATAATCATCCTATTGCTAAAGAGCTGGCACTTCTTGCTGAAGAAAATGGATCATGGAGAGCCGTGGCATCTTCCATCAATATTGAGTTTAGGCGCATCGACAAATTCACCAGTGGTACGCCAAGTAGACTTGTGGCAGTAACAGATTCATGGATTATAAAGACGTCCACATATTATGTTTACATCACTCATCAGAATGATATTCATTTGACACTGTCGGATGCTGAAGAGCATGCTTTGTCTTATCAAAATCAAATGGCAGTGCAATATCTTAGCATAACTGTGGGACGAATTGAACCTGGACTCACACCATTTACTATTAGGTTTGTACATATATGTGTATGTATGTTAGAAACCTGCAGGACAAGTCAATTGAGTTGACACATAGGTGTGAGTGACAGCACAAAAAGATCAACTAGAAGTTCACAGCTTTTTTATTTCTAATCTATGCCATGGCTGAATGTAGTCGATGAATTTAAAAGTTAAATATTTGTCAAAATATTATAAGGCAAATCTGTAGTGTCAATGGTATTGTCAGGTACCTCTGAGTTTCTGTAAAGTTAAATGTATTCATGTTCACTTTTTCTGAGGTAATCCGTAAAAATTGAGCTTTTGATAAGCATAAATCATTTCCTTATCATTTTATCTCACACTACATCAAAAACACTGCGGACCACAACATACCAAAATACATATAAAAGTATCCCTTGATTCATTAATAAAAATGAATGTAAATATCTTAGACCAAAGTACATGTATTTTATTAGTAATGAAGAGGTTTCATTTAACTAATTTAAGAAAAAATCAGTTACCTTAAAATTTATTACTACTGACAAATATCTCTACATCCTTTATCAAATGCTGTGCATCTCAGTATTCTCAGTGGTAACAGGAATCCAAAGACACAATTCTAAACCTCAGGGCTGAACAATAAGCTATATATAAGTCAGACAGAACAGAGGAATGGCAGTCTGACATTTGTATTCAACATGTACTTTCCCTCTTAAATAAAAAAAAATGAGTATTGCTGTCAATCAAAACCAGTGCTATATTAAAATTATGAACTGTCTCCTGATGTGGTGTTTATTCAGTTGAAGGAGAAGGGGAAAAAGAAAAAAATGATCCGTGAAATTAGGTTATAATCTGCATATGAAATGGTGTAGGGAATACATGTAGCTTCATTGTAATATAATCGTGTAGTAGTGATAAGTACATGTATTAACATAAAGGACATTGGTGTTTCATCCCCAGGTTGAATTCATTAGAGTTGGGGGATTTGAAAGAAAAACTTCAGGCTCCCATCCGCAATGCAAGAAATATAGTCATTCATCAGTCATTAAGTGACAGGTTCTTGAGGGCTTTCAAGGAATATGTAGACGTAAACCCTGTTTACACACCACCCCAAAATATGGTAAGTAACTGCTCTTTCAGTTCAGCAATTGGATGAAATTTGTTTACTCTTGTGAACAAACTAAGGGGTATATTGTGGTGGATGATTTGGGTCCAGAGAGTCACGTTATTGTTTCAGCTTTTTGTTCTGTTCTATTGTCATTTTCTGACCATGGTTTAATCATGTATACTTCCACCTACATAAAACATTTTCACAACTGAAGAAAAAAATAAACTTTTACTAGTATTTGTTACATTGTTACAAAATAAGAAAACCATGATAAATGCAACTGTTTTTCAGAATTCAGTGAATCATTGAATATCATTCATTTTTTTAACATAAAATTATGATTTCGAGAAGGACACTTTAGAATACATGTTTATCAGCATTCATGAACCCTTTATTACCCTTTTTTTTAAAGCATTTTTTGTTGTCTTACATTTCATGTAGAACTACCGGTACTAGAAGGCATCCCTGATTTCTTATCATGAAGTGCACGTTTTTTATGGAATATTTTTCAGATAGTGGTAATGCTCATTTATAAACCAACTTAAATGATATTTTTACCATACTTCATGTCTATTCAGGTTGTGGAACAGTGTATAGGTTGCATGCAAAAAATGTCAGATGTGAAACTGCAGAAGCATTGTGAAGATCCACAGGAAGGATATCTGGAAAATGAAGCTTGTGTCCAGTGCTACTGTCGACCAATGTGGTGCCTAGAGTGCATGGGCAAGTGGTTTGCCAGCAGACAGGATCAACAAAGGCCAGAAACTTGGCTGTCAGGGAAATCCCCTTGTCCTACATGCAGGGCTCGTTTCTGTGTTCTAGATGTATGTAAAATTGAAGGTGCTTCTTAACACTGTTGTCTGGTAATTCTTTTCCTGTGTGAAAATTGCAAACAGCACTTAGGTAATTTAGTACATGTACATTTAAAAGAATACCACCAAAAAGTAATATTTGAGTTAAAAAGAGCTTTATAGTTTATAGCTAAAAATTGCAGCGGCCATACCCCGGTAAACCGTCTCGGCAGACGGGCCAAACCCGGTGAGGGTAGCCATTGTGTCTGAAACCCATGATGAGTTAGGGACTTGCTCACCCTAGTATTAAGTAGTATGCAAAGACTGTTCGGGCGGACTGGGCGGGAAAAATCACTAGGAAGATTCAGCGGTCAGAAAGACCGTCCAGCAAAACACTGTGGGGTGTGCAGGGCATGTTGGAGTACACAAGTCTACATGGTCATCCACTGCAGCCAATGAGATGAACAGTCATAACGTCCTTTCGTGCCACCGGAGCCTGCCCTCTGCGACCAAGAGGATGGAGTTTCTCCAGCACAACAGACTCCATCTCAGTCTCATGTGCAGGTTTTGTGCATGTCTTCACCAACCCTGCATCATCTTTCTTCTTTGAAAACAAACAAAAAGAAAACTAATTTTTGGTGCATGGAATGTGTGCACACTCTTGGACAGAGATGTAACAACAAGGTCACAAAGAACGGCCCTCATAGCCATGGAACTGGCCCGTTACAAGATTGACAAGAGCTGGCCATGTTACTTACTGTTAGCATCAAGGCCATGATCATAAAGACCCAGCTTTGCTGGACTGGACATTTGATCAGGATGGACAAAAGTCACCTACCACGCAAGGTCCTCAACAGGTCTCTCTCTGGGGGCCACAGTAAGACTGGTCACCCCAAAAAGTGCTACAAAGGCTGTGTCAAAGACAGTGTGAAACACTGTGGTATCTCTGCAAGAGAGCTAGAAATCTATGCAGGAGACAGATTGAACTGGCGTGCCTTGACCCACAAAGCTTTCTTCTTCTGTGGGGAAAACTGGCAAGAGAAAATCTCCAGCGCCAGGGAGAGAAGAAAGGCCTCTGCTTCTTCGCCAGCCACTGCGACATTCCAATGCCCACATTGCCCCTGAATGTGCACCTCCAGGATTGGACTGGTCAGCCACTCCTGAATTCACGAACAAAGACTGCGCAACTGACATCGTCGGATCCCGATGGTCTCCAACTCTATAGCTAACATATAAATGAGTGCTGTCATTCTATTGTTATGTTAAGCCATGTTTACAAGGTTCTAAATATGATTCTAAATTCCTGTTTTTAATTGGAAAGTTGGCGCTTTTCTAATTTTTACCGCTTTTTGTCCTTTCCGTTTCAGTGGGCTGAAAAATTGTTTCTAACTTGGATTCTAAATTAGAATTCTCTGTCCAAAATCAGAAAGCAGCTCCTCTTTCTGATTTCGTTTCTGAAAATCGGAGCCACCGCGTTTCATTAGGCATGATTTAGAATCACAAACGGAGCAAGATGGCGATGGAAAACACCAGGTCCTCAAGTGACGAAGACGCCATAGCCACACTGCTAGTTGTACAACAATTGCAACATGATTCAAAGAGGAAAAGAAAAAAGAACAAAAGAATTCATGAAGAGAGGAGACGTCCTGATTATGGAGTCTATTCAAATCTCCTACAAGTGAATCAAGTCTAGATCCAGAGCAAAAAAGGTGGGCAGTTTAGTTAAATGGTGTCTTGAATGAGTATACCTATGACTTATAAGAATAACATGCCTTGAGTCAAGCATTATAGAGCACTGGATGAGCTTCAAAAGAGGCAATGAAAGTGCTGGTAGTCTTGAACCCAGCCATGTTTAGAACACAATGTTGAACGGAAATAGAACGTGTTCCAATGGGCTTGTTTGCATCAAATATTAGAACAGAAAGACCCAATTCTTAGTTTTATTCTAACTTAGAGTCGAATTAGAGCCATGTAAATGCGCATTCTAAAGTCAATTCTAAATTGAAAACAAAATTAGAACGATGGAAACGGGAAGCTTTCATTTCTAAATTGTTTTCTGAATTAGAACCGTGTAAACATCAGTTCTGAATTTTCATCTGATTCTAAGAAGATTAAAATGTAAAATTAGAACCGTGTAAACGTGGCTTGAGAAAGAATCTGAGCATAATTCGACAGAAGGAACTTGAAAATATTTCAGCTTTGTGTTGGCGGGTGTTTATTATAACAGGTTTGAATATTGTGGCCATATACTTGTAATCTAAATGTCCACTCGATTTTTTAGCAGTACATGTATTTTTCTTAGTAAGAGAAAACAGTGATAATGGAAATTTTGATTACAGTGGTCTCTGCCTAAGAACCCGGTCCGCCTAAGAGCCGGCCTGTGCTGCGAAACTGAATTTTTTCTCTATAATGTAAGAACCTGCTCCCAAATAAAAAATCCGTCTAGGAGCCCAGTGTGGGTCAAGACATGCGAGTACTCATGGTGTAATTTCACATCATAATGTTCATTTGAGAGAAACGCACAGTGCTAGATGTGCAGTAAAATGGGTACGAGGGTGGAGGCAACAGGTAAACAAAGGAGTGGAAGTGATGGTTGATGTATGACTGCATAATCAGGCCACAGTGTGGATAGTCCGTAACCATTTCTTTGTTTGACAACAAATGGGACAGTATTTGTGATTGGCTCTATGGAAAATGAGATGTAAAGTTTAACCTCCTGAGTGGTGGGTTGTTTTGCTACTTCGGTCAGTCTGTAAACACTTGAATCACTCGTGGCGTGTGCGATTGTCTGTGGGATGGCAAAGCAACATGATGTTTTCATTCAACAATAATACCGTAATGTGAAAACTCACTCGAAGTTTAAACGCTGGGCATTATTGATTATTGGTGTAATTATACGCTAAGAAAGATCAATAATTGTTAGATATAATTAGAACATGCCCACAGGGAAAAAGGCTGTACTTATTCGCATAGATAAATCTTTAACTAACGGTAACGATCAACTAATCATAGTAGTGAAGACAATCTGTGGTCAGGTGGGTTGCGTAACTTTTCAATCCGCCTAAGAGCCCGCTTTTTTTGTCTCCCGGCAACCAGATTCTTAGGCGGAGACCACTGTATTATAAACACTGATGACAGCTGCATTATTCATATTTGTGAGATGTATCATCCTTGAAATTTTCTAAACATGCAAGTCTCACAGTGACAAATTTTGCAGGAGATACGAGGAATTGGATATTTATTATGCATGGTTTTTTGTGTCACCTGTAAAATTTGTCACTGCGGACTTGCGTTTAGAGAATTTCAGGGACAACATGAAAAAGTCTTTGAAAATATTTTCCTTCTCTTTAATGTTATTTTTTCTTTTTCATTTCACTGTCACAATTAGTGGAGGATTGGGTCCTGGATTTAGTATAGAATAAAGGCACTACATGCGGTCACTTGTCACATTCTTGGCTCTGAAATCTATATTCATTTTGACAGTCAATTTTTGTTTTAACCTGGCATTCTATAGCTTCTACGACATTGTTTGAACACAGTTTGCTATTGCCAGCTGGCACTGTTGTATTTCAGGTGCTTTATAAAGAGAGCATGTTAAGGCACCCTGAAGCGATCAGGGGATCTTCATGTGGCCACATAGGTCAATTCATGCAGCCAGAATCAAATCATATGGCCACAAGAGGGATCTCCATGTGATCGGGGCTTTTATTGTCTGATTTACTGTCCTTAACACATTGCAAAGCACCAGAAATTAAAGAAAATATGAAACGAAAGTCAGACAGATCTCGATTACTTCTTCAATTTAAAAGAACACACAAAATTAACTAGGAAACAAACAAAATCAACTTATCAGGTCAAATAACTGGAAATGTTCCTAACAAATACATGTATCAATTAAACATGAACTCGGGTAACGCGATGAACAGATCCATATAAATCTAGATGTTTATGACTCAAAATAAGCCTCTTTTACTTTCATGAAGAATCAAAACAAACTGAAAATATTTCTGTTCTCGTTTATTTCTTATAATGCACTATTAGCCAACTGTTCTTCTCGTGGCGCCTCTCTAGCCTGCAATTCAACCAGATCTAGATTTTAATATTCAAATTTGTTTCAGATTCATTTAACATGAAATATAGGAGACTCCGCAGTTCTGACAACAAGCCATTTGGAGCACAGTCGACTACACTTGAGTTGACTCTCAGATGAGTCTTTTATCTTATTTTTGCTCCCCCGCCGACATCGATTAATCAGTAGTCCGCTGTACCTCTGTCATGTTGTTCTTTAGAAATGTGTGATATTTCGTCACTGTTCTGATTTCTGGTATTTCGTCAATGTTTCTGATGCCAATGCTTCTTTTTCTTTGCAGTAGCCTCTTTTGCATTTTGTGAGACTTCATGAACATTTTGTTGCATTTCTGCAAACTCAGTATCTTTCTCCATTTCTTTCATGAACTCCAAGAGTGCTTCATAATCATCATCTTCATCTAAACCCATTTTCCCCTTTGTCATCATTATCTGCATCTAGCTTTGCTTTTGTCTTACCCTTTCTCTTTTTACCGACTTTTTGTCATTTGGATTCATCATGTTCAACTCTTCGTTTGGGCTCGTTTCTTCTTTCCCATGTCTTTTTCTCTTCAATTCTTTTTTCCTTTACTCTCTGATCCTTTTCTGTTATTCCTGTTGTCTTTTTTTTTTTGTGCATTTGTATCTTCTTCTCTTTTCGCTGCCTTTCTTCTTTTTGTTTTCTAACTTGTTCTTTTCCAGCCTTTCAGTGAAACATTTTCACTGACATAAAAAGGCATGTGGTCCAACTTCTTCATTTTCTTTCCTTTCAATTTTCTATGGTGAAGAACTGACAAGGCCATAGGATTCTCATTCTGTTGTTCCAATGACTACTGAGAGACTTGACCATTCTATAGTTTTTCCTCCTGATCTGCATTCATGTGTTTGCAGACTTCAGAATACATGTAGATGTGTAGTACTTTTTCCACAAGGCAAAAAGAGGGTCTTCCTGTATATCACAGTCTTCTTCAACACACCATATATAGAGTTGGCAAAGTGGCCTCTCCCACTTGTATTGTTACTATCACAAGTTTTCTGAGAACATCACTTTGCTATGTGCCTGGTCGCCAGCTGATGTTTGTGAAATGATAGCAGTGACTGGTGAGGAAGTTTGCTCTGCAGAGACTGTTGATTCATTTTGATTTTTGTGACAAGTTTGTCTAAAATCATTGTAATTTTGTGTGGAAGATAATGTCAGTTGTGTGGTGTCATTTCTACGGGTAGCATTGTCGTCAAGAGAAGCAGATGATAATGTCCGCTAATGATTCTGATGGTGTCAGTTTTGTTTTATCAGTGACATGGGAGTCCAACAGAAAGATTCCTACCTTTCTGAAATCGTTTTTTAGCGTCACATTTTCTATACTTTCATCATACATTCCTTTGAAAAGCTTAGCTGTTCATCTTGTGTTCATCTGCAAGGCTGATTTTCTTGATGGTTCTCTCCACTTGTCTCACAGCCAGTCGAAATGAGATAGAAGTCGCTGGGCTAGAATCAAAGAATCAGGCTTTGAATGTGATGAGGGGGGTCAGACATCAAATTTTTTTTTATTGCAGAAATTGGAAGTACATTTATTTCTGATCAAAACAATATCGGTCTTACCCTCGATTTATAAATATTTCTCCATTGAAATCGTTTTTTTTTTTTTCGGAGGTAAGTTTATAGATTTATGGGTTCGACGGTTCATTTAAGGGGGCTCGATAGTAAAAAATCACTTTTTTAAAATTCTACTTAAATGAAGCAATTAATGTGATTATAATATA
>JBCEWB010085335.1:0-12675 GCA_039654565.1 Peronia peronii
ATTTCAGAGCCCCCCCCCCCCCGGCCCCCTCCCCCCTCCCCCTTAATAATATGAAATATGAAACTGAATTTCCGATCAAATATCACATCCGGGAGTCATCCTTTACCGGGAATAAACTGTTTCTCGGTGAGAAACAGAATCGGATTCCTGCAATGATTTCTTTTACAAACATGGACGATTTCAGTTTGCTGCGAGGAAAACGTGTAGCCGTTGGTTTCCGCCCACCTCTCACGGTAGACGGTTAAAACGACACAGCTTTGTAGAGGAAATATAGCTGTAATGACCTTGCACCCGATGGTGAGAATAGATAGGGCATGCTCCACAACCGTATGGTGTCAAATTTAGTTGTTGTTTTTTTCTGCGTGGATTGCTCTTTGATGAGTATTTTTTTTTTCCTTGTGTGAAAAGGTGATGTAGAGGAAAAAAATGGAGGGGCTGGAAAGGAGAGGGTGGGATGGGTGGCAATGGCCCAAGCGGGCCTCATAGACTGTTTGTGTTTATACACACTCACACACACACAAAACCTGTTATCGACGTATGATCGACCTGTAGATCCAAGAAAAGAATGAATAATACTCAATGTACGTCAACGTCAGTGTCTTTTCAGTCTCATAAATATCTGAGTAATTCACTTCTTTACGCCGTGCTTTCATAGAAGTATGATTTACCTGTGGTAAATACTATTACAATAAATCAAATTGCTACAATAAAGTGCTCATTACTTGCTCTCTACTTATTCACCTCGGGACCCTGGACTGACTAAATATTTGTTGGTTTGCATCGGTCATTTCTTTTGAAACAAGGTTTGAGAATACAATACAATTTGGCATGACTCTGTATCTCTCATAACTTTCAGGATAACCATATAATTTATTATTAGAATATTTTAAACGACGTTCTATAATTTATGAGACGAAACAACAATGACGGATACAATGATGATAAACCTTTCAAGCCAGTTCTATAACTGTCGAAATCTCTACAGCCGGGGGTGGGGGAGGGGAGGGGGGGGGGGGCGGGGTTCTCATTATGCATGATTCAAAAAGCTCTGCCCTGCCTTCTCCTTCGTGTGTTCCTCTTCCTCCGTCCCTGATCAGCTCTCGATTTGAGGACTGGTCTCAATCATTTTACACCAAGTTATTTAGTGAAGGATTTTTCGATATTATTATACTCACTGCCAAACCTTTCATAAATTTTTCAGTTCCTACTCCTCTAATGCGATTCTGACTGACGTCCAGGTCAACAACGGATGTATTTTCAACTGCAAAGCAAAAGATTTATCAAGAGGCAATGGTGTTATGTTATAATGATAGTCCCTGACGCCAATTTTCTTCGATGAAGACAAAGTGTTCAGTTAAAATAACGATCAAATACAACAATTAGCAAACAGAGCTCTCTGACGACAATTTGTAGGAAACAAAATATTTTTGAATGATAGATCGAAAATTAATATTCTGGTGTTCTTTTGTCACCACAGATATCGATCAAAGTATTTCGTTTAAATCTGCGATCTGAATCGTTTCATAACCCATCTTATAATTTGGACCAAACCTTTTCACTCTCTTTCAATATTATGGAAATTTTCAGTGCATGATATACCCAGGAACAATCATCGAAAACACAAGACTGTTCATTTGTTAGAGTTGTCCACATTAGATAATGAAGAAACATATCCTAAAACAGCAAAACATAACAACAATTGCCACAATTTATCATTTTCTAGAATGACTTACCTAATATTTTGCCCATGATGTCACCAGCCGACTCTGTGAAATTGTTTCTACTCATGTACAAAAACGTCAGATGTTGGCTAGCCTGTGTTATAGTGTGGGAGACAATCTATGACGATTGAAATTCATCAAATATTTTAATGCAACATAAAATCAATTCATCTTATCAGCCTTAAGTTGATATCACATGACTTAAATCTCATTTTTTTTTTTTTTAAATTCACTACTCTGACTGCCATATTAGATACTTTTAACCCTTTAAATATTACAGTTTTGATAACTGAAGAGAATTTGTTAAATTAAAATTTGAATTTCCACATGATGAGGTCGATAAAACGTTGTTGTCATTACCATCATCATCATCATTATCCCCATTCTCCTCCTCCTCCTCCTCCTCCTCCGGAATATTCCTATGGTCTCCATTTAGCGCCATGAACCATCGAGACAAAGACGTTGAACCGATTACAACTTGAAGAAACAAAAAAATATCGTCAAAATATCATGAAGAAATATAATTATATAAAGAAATATCGTGAAGAAATATAATTGACAGGCATCACATCTCCTTACCTGAACTAATACTTTATAAGGACATGTAGAAAAAGTTAACAGGTTTTGGTTTGGTCACAGCTACATTGCGTCTAAGAGGGTTAAAGATGTTCAGAAGTAAGGTATATCAAAAGATTACATAATATGGGATATCAGTGTAAAAGAGAGAGCTATCAGAAAACATACGTGTAAACCTGCAGTTTGATTTGTGATTTGCCACGTGTTTATATTTTTCCTAAAACATATCTGAATTTTCGAGAACAGACCTATTTCAAGCAAAAACTTCAAGGTGGTTTGTGGTCTCTTCTTTTTAAAGAGGGCCTTCAGAGAGCGACTCGAAAGGAGGTCTTCTCGACCGTCCATTAGGTTGACGCAAGCTGAAAGTTTTGTGTGCGAATGCCAATCGACTGTTAATCGACAGTCGCAGGCCACTCAGTGTTGAAGGTTTTCTTTCCTAAACAGCAAGGAATGAGTGGGGTGAGACCGAGAATGACCCAGACGCAAACTGTTGAGGATTACTTGGTCTCACCCTCTCGCCTGAGATGAACTTGGCCACGGTCCAATATCTGACTGCATGGGTTTATTTGCGGTCTAAGAACTCCAGCAATTTGCCATTCAATTTGAATTTTTATTCATGGATGGTTTAGATGAGAGACTAAATCATCCAGTGGATCTAATATAAGGTCGATCCCGATGATGGAATCTGCTGCCTCATTTCCAGCAATGCCCATATATTATATGACTTTTTGTCCATCAGAATGCAAATCCACGCCACTTTCTGCGTGTTGGACAGATTTTCAAGGATATGAGTTACTCGATCATTCCTAGAGGTAGAGTTGTTTGGGACTTGGAGGTAGGACAAGGAGTCAGGAAAAACCATGAAATTATTTCTGTGGGGACCTGTAATATTTTCTTTGAACACAGACGACTTTGGGTTGTGGCCACTGAGATTCAACTGGGGCCGGTGGTTTTATCATCCCTATATTCGTCTGTGAACAGATACCCATTTGTTGGACTGATCAGAAATCACCTTTTCAAGGGCATGTTCAAAGACCTCTTTGCGGGTGTCCCGTTTAGTCCCCAGTGATGGTACTCGCAGACTTGAATCCTCACGGCGGGAAGTTTAGGAATGGTTCAATCGCATCACACTGCATTTGGTTATAGCCTCCGTCCGTAAGGACCGTAAGCGGATGCCAAAAGTAGGAGCGACACCAGGCAATCTCTCCAACATGTCAGCGAAAAAGGAGTTCAAAGGCTGAACTGTAGACAACACTATCGTATTTTGGACCGGATAAAGAATCGGTACAGGTGCAACAGGGTTTTGGGACCCCCCCCCCCCCCCCCATGCACCCTTTTCCGTTGTAAGTATATTAAGGGCTTTGAAAATGTGGCCCTCAGGTGGTTGGTATCAGGGATAAAAATGCGCTTTGGATGAAATGGCACACCCAGAAATTTGGCCCCCATCCTCGACAAGGATGTGTTTGGGCTGAAACAGATCCTGATCCCAGCAAATGTTGTCTTTTTTTGACAAAAGGCTACAGGGTTGCCTGAAGCAGTGTATCGACGGCGGAGACAGTCCGCAGACTGAGTAACTCAACTGCCAGGATCCCATGCTCCTCCTTTACAAGTCGCACCCAGTGGTCACGTTGTCTTAAGGAAATGGCCATACCCATTGTTTCATTGTACAGGGCATTGTGGCCGAGATTGAAAAAAAAAGAAGGGGGGGGGGGGGGGAGCGAAGCAGAAGATAAGACTGAGGAAGGAAGAAGTAATGATGCCCATGCCCATGGAACTCCGAGAATGGTATTCCATGGGTGACATATCACCGACGGCTGGCTTTCATTGCCCACAAGTGGGATCAGACGGCTATTTATATGCATACCACAACAGGGGATTTGGAGATGGATTGTCCTCCTCCTATGCACATGTATGCGATGATATTTTGTTTGTTTAACGGCACATCAACATGATTACGGCTATAATGTGCCCAACACGGTAAGGACGTTTACATGTCAAAAAAGAACGTAGCTACATATAAAATACAATGGTTTACAGACGTTTATAAGTTGTGAAATTCGTATCAAAATGTGTATATAAATTTGCAAAATTAAATATTGTACAGCAACACTAAAAAGATGGATATAAGTAAATATGCGGCCTCCCATGGGATCGCCGCATGTCTACCAAGCATTTATAAATTTGAATTACGTGCAAATTCCTCAGCGACTTGTCTTGATGAGTGCCATCAAGCATCAAAGAGGATCTGAAATTATCGCACATATCGGAAAAAGAATGGGGACCGCTCCGTCCCATTCAATCTCCATTGTTTATGCACCTTACTGGCTAGCACACTCCGCGTTTTCTAGTTTGTCTGTGTTCGGATTTAACGGTACATCAGCACGATTACGGCTATATTGTGCCTAAGACGGTGAGTATGTTTACATGTAAAAAAAACAAACAAAAAAAAACTGGTCAAATACGTTATGTAAAATATAATACTGTGTGGACGAGGCCCTAACAAGTTATGAACGGCATAATGACATCAAAATGTGTATATAAACTTGGATTATCAAAGATTGTAAACTAAAAAAAGATGGATATAAGTAAATATGCGGCTTCCGTGGGGATCGCCGCATATCCACCAAGTTATGTGTTATGGTAGTGATGTTATAGTTTCCTATACAGACCAACCTGGGGTAAAAGCTCATAATGGCCTGTGGCTTTGCTCTGTCAAATAGACATTTCAGAGAGCGACTCGAGAAGTGGGCTTCTGGAGCGTCGCTGAAGTCGGCACAATCTATTAGTTTGTGTGTAACTGTCAGTTGACAGTCACAGGCCAAACACTGTGGGGGCGTTTCTCTTCTAAGGAGAAAATAGTGAGTGAGGTGAGAGTGACCCAGATACAGGCGGTTGAGGACCATCTGGTCTTGTCTTTGCGGATGAACAAAATCTGGCAAGGTCCAAGGTTTGGTTGGATAGAGTGAAATATCTTTGCAGTCTGCTGATTCCATCGCTGTTACCATCGCCACTTGATGTACTCGTTGATGGTTGGCCTAAGATCCAGATTAGGGACTCCCTCATCCAGGGGATATAGAATCAGACGACCTTGGCAATGGAATCTGCTGCCTCATTTACTGCAATGCCCACGTGATTCGATAGCCAGCAGAACGCGAATCCACGCCGCCCCGTGCTGAATAGACTTTGAAGGCATTGCAGGAGGTGAGTTACTCTATTATCCATATAAGTGGGGTTATTCAGGGCCTGGAGTAGGGACAGGGAGTCTGAAAAGATCAGAACATTGTTTCGTGTGGACCTACTTATGGTGTCTAATATCGATGGCTTTAGCCTCAGCCGTAAATATGGAGGATTTGGCGTTGAGGCCACAGCATGTACTTCTCATGACAAAGAATGAGCCGGTGCCGACTGCTTTGTCGTCCTTGGATCCGTTTGTGAAGAAATGCTCGCAGTCGGGGTGATCAGAATCACCTTTTTAAGATCCGCTCAAAGACCTTCTTCGGAGTGTCTCGTTTAGTTCCCCCGTTAGATTAATCCACGCCTTCCATATTAAAAGAAAAATTTGCCAGGGCGGCAAACCTGTTGGGGGTATTCACCCCGGCACCAAAGGCTCTCGCCTGTGACGAGGGTCTACGGGAACCCTTGGTCTTTTCAGTGGATATCCTCCTGCAAGACCTCCCACTGGAACCCTTTACCACTTTCGCGCTTGATGGTCCAGGAGCGTCGGTGCCGACACTCCTGATGCTCTTTTTCACAACTTTACTTCATCACTGAGTTGGGTGATTTTTTTTGGCATACCGCCTCACGTGCAGCAGTAAACGTGCCGCCATAAGTGGCTCTGTGGCGCTGAATGGCCTTCTCCTCCTGCCATCTCGGTCAGTTCTTATCGAACGCCTTGTGCTCCCTTAGCAGGTGGGACACTTAGGATCTGCAGTGCAGTCCGAATCAGAATGTCCCTCTTTTCCACAGCGAGCACAGACGGCGACACGCCTGCAGTGTGTCTGAATGTGGCCAAATCGCTGACATTTAAATTTAAAGCATTGCATGAGATTTGGGACCGTAGGGTCCACCTTCAGTTGAAGGTATTCCGCCTTAATGCTTGCCGACGATTTTGGTGTATCAAATGTCAGAATGATGTTGCTTGTAGCTGGGCATCAGTGGCTCCTACAATGCCCTCGGTTATTTTTTTTCTCAGGGCAACCATCCAACTCTCAGCTTCTAATGACGCCTTTAGAGCTGTTCAGGTTCTTGTGAGGCGTCACACTCGTGTGCATATCCAAAAAGGGTTTAGCCTTATCAGTGCCTCAGAATGGCGGTGTTCCTTGCTTTCAACCAGCAGGTCTCCAGACTGCAGTTTAGATCTGCGTTGTTCTCCACTACCGATCGAGCATACATTTTGATATAACTGAAAAACGTTACAGTTTTTCAGTGGTTTGTCGACATGTCCGTTTGTGTGCTGTGAAGGATCAAAAGCACTTAAAATTATCCATGAAACTGCTATTGGGGAAGGATGGGGAGAGTTTGACCCATCCAGTTTCCATTTCTAATGTGCCAGACTGAGCGGCATACCTGTGTTGTCTTATCAGGACTTTCTTCAAGGTAGGGACTGGAGTGGGAGGTGTTTTAGATTTATTTGCCACGAGTTTGTTTTCGTTGTGTTCATTCCTGGAGCGAGTCCAACAAGTGGACACATAATGCTCGGAAATCTAGAGATAACTCTGCCAGGGCTACTCCATTGATATACTCCCGACGGGACACGCAGGCAAATATCGCCAGAATTGACCCTAAGTCCCGCGCCGCCGAGGAAAACAGAACCCGACATATTGGATGAAATTCTTTCTTATTCATCCGTCCGTCTCAGAGAACGGCCGCGCCGAAGCAGTATGTTGGTGGGGGAACAGTCCGCAGACTAGGCCACCTGAACTGCCAGGATCTCACCCCCCCCCCCTCCCTAATGGGTCGCACCCCACGGTCAACAGGATGCCTACGTAGTCAGACTTATGTTTTCACCGGATTGGGTACCGATGGCGGTCGCGAAAGAAGAAGAGAGGAAAGAGAGCGGGATAGAAGACAGGAGCAAGGAGAGAGAGGAGATGTCTCACCTGGAGCGTCGAGGATGGCATTCCATGGGAGGCATCCAACCGACAGCGGGTTTTCACCGCCTGCAGGTGGGAGCAGAATACCTACTGATATACTCCGGGCCCCAGCGGGGGAACAAAACAGAGAAACCTGATGCATCCAGGAAAAAATATTCGTCCAAGAGTCAGTGGGGATTGCCACCAAGATCCATTGCAACACCCAAGTACGCGGAATACTGGAGGGAGCTGGCGACTGGGACATGTTAGTCCATTTCACAGGATGGGGAGAATATCCCAAATTGATTTAGAGTTTAAGTATAAGGCCGGATATAGTGCTTAGCTCGAAAGGTGCAAAATCGTGCATCCTTATCGACCTTACTGTTTCATATGAGACGCACATCGAGCAGTAGCACGAGTACAAGATGGCCATGTACCAAGATCTCTTAATGGACTTTCGAAGAGCTGGAATGAAGACAGATATCTTCGCAATAGAAGTGGGAGCAATGGGCCACGTTGGTTCAACAGTATATTATTACTAAAGAGGCCAGACTTAAGGGGATGAGATAACTTCCCGCTGGAGGTTGAAAAGTGAAATATAGACCGAACTTGAGTGGCCGGCGTATTAGAAGCGCCTTGCGTGAGCTACCATCAGCAGCAGAGTACTCTTTCTATTGGATTTGGTGCAAAAGGAACAATGTGACCGCCACACGGCTTGATGCCGGACGGTAGATTTAGACTGAATAAGTTATGCCATAAAACTAGTGGCACGCATGGCAGAAGGGTAAAGAAAGTGGGTGACGGACATCGGTAGTCATGACCCCGGTGTCGCCGAAATTCTAGAAGATATTAGAAATCAAAGGCAGAAATGTCTAATGATAGTACCCACTCTTCCTCCGGAGACCGTCACCTATCTCACTCCACCTTGGGAATTTTCCTTCCACTTTGATATCTGTCTCCTCCGCCAAATATCAATGGAACATAATAAAACTTGATGAACAGGTTTTGGGTATATTATCCAAACAATTATACACTTTCAGTTCATCATATGCAAAGGAAAATTTTCTAGAGATTTTTGAAACTTCCTTTTAGTGAGTTTTTTTTTCTTTTTTTTTTTTTTTTTTGTTCCTAACAAAAACCTTTTTTGCTACAAACACAATGGGCGACGCATATGTGCTTTTGTTATTATTTTTTTTTTTCTTGGTGCGAAATACGGGAAGTAGCAGTTACCCGTTAAAAGCTTATTCCGACTGGCGTAGGAAACGAGCGCTTGGGGCTACTTTCGACGGTGGGAGAGATCATCGTGTCTCACTGGACAGTTACCACTCACCTCAACCTGGGCAACCCCCAGCCAGTAAGGTGTTGTCCCGGCACAGCTTGCCTGCCTTGCTGGGAGCGCAGGGCATAGGGACTGATCATCCTGACAAGCGAGCTGTAAATCCCGCACCAGGCAGAAACGAAAGAATTAAGAAGACTCCAGCTCTTCGACTCGCAAGCTGAAACGTACGGATCATGTGTCCTGGACCCACGGACGACCTCCAACAAATTGACGACGCCCGAAAGACTACAGTCATCGACAGAGAACTGTCTCGGCTGAACGTCGACATTGCCTGCCTTCAGGAGACCCGCCTGGCTGACAATGGTCTCATAAGAGAGGCCAACTACACCTTCTTTTGGCAAGGCCTGTCACAGGACAACCCTAGACGGCATGGTGTGGGCTTCGCTGTGAAGAACTCGCTGTTTTCAGCCATTGAACCACCAACTGGAGGAACAGAAAGGATCGTTACTCTCCGCCTCTCAACAACAGCAGGCTTCGTCAACCTCCTCAGCATCTACGGGCCAACACTCTGCTCCACCCGGAGGCCAAGGATCAGTTTTACAAGGCACTGGATGAGGCGATATCCAGGATCCCTAGCGCCGAAGGACTATACCTACTGCGGGACTTCAATGCTAGAGTGGGAGCCGACTGCGACACCTGGCCCTCCTGTCTCGGCCACGATGTTATAGGCAGGATGAATGAGAACGGACAGAGGCAGCTGGAGCTGTGCTGCCACCACGGGTCTGTGTCTGACAAACTTATACTTCAAGTGTAAGGAACGCCACAAAGTCCCCTGGAGACACCCCTGCCCTCGACCGTTGTGGAGGAGGTCTTTGCCCGCGTCGTCCTTGCCCGCCTACAGAGTCTTGATTCCTGTGTGGACCCAGAATCACAGTGTGGCTTCAGGGCCAGCTGATCTACAATGGACATGATCTTCTCACTATGCTAGCTGCAAGAGAAGTGTCGAGAGCAGCAGAAGAGTGTACATCGCCTGCATTGACCTGATGAAAGCCTCTTGCAGATGATCGGATGCCCCCAAATACTACCCCAGATGGTGACTTCCTTTCATGAGGACATGCACAGCAGAGTCCGTTTCAACGGTGGCACATCCGAGACGTTCCCTGTGAGTAGCGGTGTGAAGCAAGGCTGGATCCTGGCGCCAACTCTGTTTGGGATCTTCTTCTCGATGCCCCTTCAGTTGGCTTTTGCCGACTGCGAGGAAGACATATTCATCCGCACCAGAGCGGATGGGAAACTGTTTAACATCGCTCGACTGCGTGACAGGACGAAGGTTAGGGAGGTCCTCATCCGAGAGATGCTGTTCGCAGGCGACGCGGCGCTGACGTCTCACACCGAGGCTGGTCTACAGGAGCTAGTTAGTCGCCTGTCCCATGCCTGTAAGGAATTCGGACTGACCATCAGCCTAAAGAAGACAAACATTCTAGCCCAGGTCACAGACACGGCGCCGGACATCACCATCGACAACACACATCTCGAGGTTATGGAAACTTTCACATATCTGGGGTCCACTGTTACCAGCTCTCTCTCCCTGGGCATAGAGATATTCAACAGGATTGGGAAAGCCGCCACAGTCATGTCCAACCTGAATAAGCGTGTTTGGAGCAACAGCCAGCTATCAGTGAACACAAAGCTACACATCTAGCAGGCGTGCGTATTCAGCACTTTACTGTACGGGAGCGAGTCCTGGACTACATATGCCGGCCTCAGACGCCTCCTTCAGATCAAGTGGCAAGACAAGGTGACAGGCACAGAGGTTCTCCAGCGCGCCGCACTCCTTAGCTGGAAACGCCCCAAGTGGCTAGGCCACGTATGCTGCATGGCGACGGGCGCATCCCAAAGGACATGCTGTATGGGGAGCTGTGCGAGGATTCACACCCCACAGGAATACACAACTCCGGTTCAAGGATGTTTGCAAGCGGGACATGGAAGCATCCGACATTGACCCCAACACCGGGGAATGCTCTGCCGACAACCGCCAGTTCTGGAGAGCCACTGTCAGTGAGGGAGTGAAGTTTGCAGAAACCACCAGAAACGACCAGCTCGTAGACAAGAGGGCAAGGAGAAAGGCAAGGGCAGTCTCTGTGGCAATGTCAACCCCCTTTATTTGCAACGTTACTGTTCGCGAGATTGCCACTCTATGGTGGGGCTCCGCAGTCACTCTTGAGGATGCCATCCCCAATCCTAGCGCTGCATCATCGTCTCTCGAGACGACGACGATACTGTCGAGCGTACAATTCGGTTCAAGGACCCTCACGAATTTGTTATTCAATTATTATCGCATTCTAGAATAACGTCCAAGATAATAAGCTTTTTTTCGGGTTTATGTACATAGAAACACAGATCCATATGCAACAATGTTGTGTACCAAATTTCCTATAGATCCATTCTGCAGTTTTCGAGTCCTTAAGCCTATTGTGGGTTTTCTTGCAATTTTATAATATAGATATAGACGACAAAATAGTGACAAAAAATCGTGTTTAATTTAAAAGAAAATTTTTTTGAAGGGAAAAATTGATAAGAAGAGTTCGTTATTCGGGTTTTAGCCCACAAGCAGCCTTCTTTCACATTCTAGCCCTCTCTCCATGACTTCTGTGTCTTTTTTCCTTATCCTGGCTTTCTGTTTATATCTTTATACACCCTATCATTTATAATAACTACCATAGAGTCACTTCTGGTTCTTGAGGGCTTATATGTGGCCTCCATATCTTTCTCTGTCAAAATCAAGAATTTTACTATGGTAAATAGTCCACACCTGTACACTGAGGGAGCAGAAACAAAAGAGAATGTTACTATTTATAGCATTCGGAAGTTCATTTTAAAGCACTAGGCGAAAACGTACACTGATAATCGTGAGTTTATTCTGCCTCAGAGTGGTCACCCAAAGTCCACAGCTGGCATTAGGGCTCAATACATTGCTAGAAAAAGTCTTAATCAAGTGTTTTTTCTTCCTTTGTCTGTATCCAGTCAAATAGTGTACTGCAAGAGGGAGCCAAATCCTGGCTGACAGTAAGCTGGGACATTGAATGACCGTGGGTCAAACATATTAGAATTGACACATCCACTTTTTACTAATTTTTTTACTTTCAGAAAAAGCAGGGCTTTTGAGAGAAAACAAAGCTCCAAAATCGTGGGGTTTTTTTCCAGGAAAAAATATATTTTAGGACGCTT
Organism: Peronia peronii; assembly: GCA_039654565.1. Classification (NCBI taxonomy): domain Eukaryota; kingdom Metazoa; phylum Mollusca; class Gastropoda; order Systellommatophora; family Onchidiidae; genus Peronia; species Peronia peronii. The sequence continues at coordinate 11,877 of JBCEWB010085335.1, forward strand.
TGAACTTTTATATTCAAGAGCACTACTGCTCTTAATACATTTGGTTAGTGGATAGAAGATAATAAATGTAACACTAGTAAGCCGTAAATTGGGATATATAGACATACGAAATCAATGTTCTGTTATAATTCAAAATGTTTTTAAACGCGGCGTGAAGTATGAAATTGGACTAAGCAGTGAAGTAAAATCTGTTATAGAGTTAAAGCAGTGATAAATTTTAAGAGGTGAAGTGTGTTCCAAGCTATGCATCTTTTCAAATTCAGTCAATATAGGATGTTTCTCTTTCTCTAACTTACTTTCTCTAACATACACAAATCATCCACTAATATGGTGCAAGGAGCAAATTTTCAGTTTGTGGGAAAGTAAAATGAACTTTATTAAATAATCAAAAATTATATTACAAATTTGAACCGTCATTGATTAAACTTGCAAATCCTTCTAATTCTAACAAAGTATAAAAATCAGTGAATATAATTATGAATATGTAAAAGTTAACATTGTCTTCCTGCACATCTTTTACATTTTTGTTAAGTCCGATAATCATTTTTTATTGTCCACGTTACATTACGTTACGTTCTATATACGTCTTTCAACCTCCCGGTGGAGGTTATTTCGACGGTTCTTTGTTTAAAAAAAGGGGAAAAAAAAATCTTGTCTTAAAAAATCCTGTCTTCACTTTTGACCAAAAGAGAGAGAGAGAAAGAGAAAGAAAAGGAAAAAAGAAAAAAAAAGAATCCGGTCTTCACTTCTGAGAAAAAAAAGTGTTTAAGAATCCTGTCTTAAAAAATCGCCAGCAGCC
>JBCEWB010085346.1:0-12674 GCA_039654565.1 Peronia peronii
ATGTATGTATGTATGTATGTATGTATGTATGTATGTATGTATGTATGTATGTATGTGTGTGTGTGTGTGTGTGTGTGGGTGGGTGGATGGATGGATGAATGGATGGATGGATGGATGGATGGATGGATGGATGCATGAATGCATGCATGTCAATTATTACTGTATGCATATGTGTGTGTGTGTGTGTGTATGTGTGTGTCCATCCATCCATACATTCTTCCTCCGTCCGTCTGTCCGTCTACACTTAAATCCTGCTATGTATTCTATTTATGCACCCTCTCTTCTGTCTATCCTTCCATCCATCCCTTTATCCACCTCTCTGATCACAATCACTTGGTGCTCTTCTTTCTGTCTGTGTCTTTCTTTCTATCCATCTATCTACATGTACATGTATCTTCTTTTTCTCTCTCTCTCTAATTACTTTTCTCCTCTTTAAACCCTCAGGCAGTAAGGTGCTGAGTGTCCAACAAGCAGCTGGTCGTTTTGTAAGCTTTCCAGGAGTTTAGCACCAAGAGTGCAGGTGAGTGTCTCAGTTGGATCTGTCAGTGTAAAAATACATGTACATAGTAATGGACTCAGACCAGGGATGTCCAAACTTTTTTGCAAGAGGGCCAGACATGGTGAGGTGAAAATACATGGAAAGGGGGGGGGGGGCGGGGAGGGGGGGGGGGAGCAGACTGACATTCTTTGAAACATTATTACAAATATTAATGCAAATGAACTATTTCATTCTTGTCTTAACATAGAACAAAAATAAATCTAAAACAAGATATTACCAAAATCACTGTTCCTTTTGTATTTGAAGACCATAGAAAATGAAGAAAAAGTCAAACTAAAAACACACTTACATAAAATCGAGGAAATTAAACATATCTAGGTTCATATGAAACATCAGAGAGACTGAGGGCCGGTGAAAATTTGAAGTCGGCCGCAACTAGTCGGACTTCGGACATGCCCTGGTTTAGAACCTGTACGTTTGGTTGTTATCATTGTTTTTGTATTAAGTTTGGTATGTAGCCTTTAATCCCAAGAAAGTAGAATTACTTAAGGGGGTGCCCACTTTAGTGAAAGGAATTTGTTGGGGTAGAAATCTGGAATATAACATTATTGCCCGGACAGCGGCGGCTCCATACAATGTATACATGGGATCTTCGGAATATATTCACCCTTATCAGAGCAGACTAGCCACCAGGTTTCCCTAACCAAGAGGCCAGGAGACTATTGAGTCACTGAAAGAAAAACAGGCAGATTCTAATCTTTTCCATTTCCCGTTAAGATTTGTATCCCACAGCACTTGAGGCAGAGGCCCAACCTCTCGGCCCTAGAGCTTGCACTGTAGACTATAAGAAACGCGTTTTATAAGTGCCATTTAGCTTAGGTATTGTTACCATTATTAATGTTATGCTCACTTGATAATGATATACATACCTCTCTCTCATGTGCATTTGATCAGCAATCCTGACCTATGCAGCTAAATCTTTCTTCACTTTTCAAACATATTGCATATCCCATTTTATCCTTTTCATCGTATTTCAGATTCCTGCATTTTTTACCCCTAGCACAGAATTTGAAATCTTATAATACTTATATATCGGACTCGAGTTTAGACTAGTCAGGAGAAATAACCACTAAAAAATCGTTTGCTAATTTTGTTTGTTATCTGAATTACTTCCCTTTACCTCGGCCAAAGAGTCCGTGAACTTATTAACCTCAAGAACTCCTTCGATTTTGAAAGAGACACATCCGAGTATTCTGTATTCGAAATTAATCGGATGCCTAGATCTGTTAAGATATGTGATTTGAGAGGTAGAGATTTATTATAGTTTCGGTGTCGGGAATTCTACTATGACATCTCATGGATAGAGATTTATACCATAGTTTCTATTTCTGTCACAGATGATGCTTGGACTTGCGATTTATTATGATTTCTGTGTTGGTAATTCTGTCTCGACGTCTGACCTCATGCAGCTTTATTATGACACTTTATATGTACTATGTTATTTGCTGTGCCTATGATTCTTTCTTGAGATCTGATGCTTAGAGATTTAATATGTTAGATTCAGAGTTTGTGATTCTGTCTTGATATCTGATGCTTAGAAATTTACTATGTTGAATTCTGTACTGGTGATTCTGTCTCGACATCTGATGCTCAGAAATTTACTATGGTAGATTCTGTATTGTTGATACTGTTTTGAAATCTGATGCTTAACGGTTTACTATGTAAGTTTATGTGGTTTCTGTGTTCATAATTCTGTCTTGACAGCGGATCCTCAGAAATTTACGATGCTAGATTCCATACTGTTGATACTGTCTTGATATCTGATGCTTAGAGATTTACTGTATAAGTTCATGTACTGTGGTTTCTGAGCTCGTGATTCTGTCTTGACATCTCGATAGTTTAGTGTGTCACCCCATCATTGGCCACTTTCTCTGTTTGATTATGGTGGGGTCTTACAATAAACCACTGACCGCCACCTAGAGATTTATTATGATAGTTTCAATATTGGTAAATCTGTCTCCACATTTGATTACATTTTATGAGACGTACTAAATATTATTGTCATGAAGACTTTTGAGTCTCCAGCTCAGCAAAAGCAATGCGAATGCATTCCAGTAAGGTTTTTGTGAGTCTTTCAACCAACAAACTGCCTGTTAATCTTCTAGCATTCAATACTGACACATACTAACACAACAGTCTGAAAAATCCACGTCAAACAAGCACTAAAGACAAGTCCAGAATTGGCTTTTTTTTTTTATGGAAATGGTGTTTTTATTCTAAACAAAGCAAGTATACAAGGTTGATGCCAGACAGTCTGTACACCTAGGCCAAAAATTCAAACAAAACCAATATCTATCAAATTTGCCTTAAAACAAAAAAACAAACACAAAAAAAAATGATCAGCTCTGAATAAAATAAATAAATCGTAATCAAGTCTCGGTCCCAGATAAAAAAAAAATAAATTTCTAGTAACAACCTTGGTTTCAATGTACATTCTTTCAAAAGAAGTTGTTGTACAGATGGTCCGTGAATATTTTTCTTGAAAACAGACAATGGAAACAAAACCTGACAAGGAATATGGATGCACAACTAAAAAGGTCCGTGTAAAAAAATCTTAGAACATGATTAAAACTTAAAAAAATAAAATCATCCACAACACGTCTAAGGCTCTGGTTGTTCACATAAAACAGAAAGCCATTTCCAGATCTATTTTTCTTGATGATGATAAGTAATAATAGGAAATAATAATATATAGTCAATGGTTACGCTAACATGGGACAGTGGATACTGAATGAAATTAATAAAGGAAAAAAAACACGCACAAAAAGAAAAAAAAGGGAACTCGTATTCAGAAGATATAACGGACAGTATAATTGAGAGTTACACAGCCACAGAGGGATAGAGGGGTGTCTTTGCTTCAGCTGACAAGCTCAACCTTCACTGGCAATTGTCAGATCTGCCTAGGCTTGTTTCATAGAAAACTTAGCCAATCAGTGTTTTGGGGCAAAACAGAAATCTGCACTGCAGTTTCCATGAAGCAATTCATTATTGAAAGCTGCCTTGTGGTCACTAATAAGTCAACCAGCTTCAAAAGAAATGTGGGAATATGAAAAAAAGATGCTTATACAAAGTTCTAACGTTATGACTGACTCACTCGAGACAAGAAAACTTCCATGACTAGACGATTAAAACATTCAACTTTTATAATATGTTGCTTTCAAAATCTGCAGGCCATTTCACATGTAATTCTGCTTGGCTGTTTGGAAACTGTTGTATTTCACATCTGAACCATTTCTGATTTATCTTTGAAAGTGTTTCTACTGACATTGTTTTTTTCTCTCCAGTTTGCTCAGTGACTATTGCCCTAATACCTCTACTTATCTTAATTGGCTAAAGTTGTTGCCAGTTAATACAGAATCCCACTTATCCCTGATTGGCTAAGATTCTGTGCTGTTTGTCTATGATTGGCTGAGACTTGTGCCCTGCACTTCCTCTTGGGATGTTTGGTGTTTGGAATGTTTAGTGAGCTCCCCTCGTGTGTCCTCCAGACCATGCATGTTACAGAATTGCCTTTCAGTCCTCTCTCATACCTTGGGTGGCACATCTAACACACAGTAGAGAAGCAACATAGGGCATTGAGTCTAACTGCTAAAATATACTGTCTGTCTGCCACAGAAATGGTCAAATCTGCAGAGCAAAAATTTTGAGCCCCAAAAATTCACCTTTCTCATAAATGTTTTCAAAGCAAAGATCCATTTTTGTGACAATGGTTTTCAAACTAAACACATACTTTTGACTGCTCTCATTTCACCTCATTTAAAAATCATTTTCAAAAGCTATATCTTTTTTGTTTTGAATTTATTCCAAAACTATTTTGCTAAAAGAAAAACACAATCATAATATCTATCTTTTAACAAGTTTATCTGCATTTTAAATGGAATATATTTAAAAGTGTTGCTCAATTCAAATCTCAAAATGAATGTAGAGAAAGAGAGAGAGAGAGAGATAAAAAAAAGAAAAATAAGCTTTGTGTACAGAAATAAAAGAATTATTTGAAAAGTGCCGCCATTACAAAGTTTGTGTAATAAACATAGCATATGTATATGTACATTTTAGGTGGTAGTCTATCTGTGATCTAAACAAACAAGACAAAGCACTGAATGTGATTCAGAGGGGGAATACATGTGTCATAGAGAGAAAAGAATCTAACATTTTCAAATGAAATTTGAGCCTGCATGGAAAATCAAAATAATTGGTTTTCATTCCTTCGAAACTTAAATATTGAAAACAAAAAAAAATTCCTACTTATGGTAAGTTTTTTTTTCTTGAAAAATCACAGAAATTTAGAAAATATCTTTCGTTTTAGACTTACAAATTTTTAAAAATCCAACTGTCTCAATACTCTTTCGACAGTTATTCTTCTTGATGACTGATTCTTGTTCTAAAGGCCTCACAGAGCAGCATGGTTGGATTCACAATTGTTTTGCTCAACTAAGTGGATCTATGTAAGAAACATCACTTATCAAGAATCTCTGGGTTTTAAAATTGCTTACCTGCACAATTCTATAACACAACCGAAGTTTGTACAGTTTGCTGACTACAGCTACTCAAGTACAAACACTAATGATAACTACGTATATCAATACATGCAGTCTCAATATGAAGGATGTATAACACCAATGAAAATGTCCTCAACAAATATGTACGTGTACTTCGTGATTCCACTAAAAATATGCACAGTTAACGGGGACACACAAAATGAAACACATACATCAAGAAAAGGAACAAAATTATGAAACAATCCAACAAAACATGGACAAAGACTCGAGAATATGGATCGTACATCTAAATATGTTTTAAACACCGACACAATAGCAAAGAACTTTATTTCTGTACGTTAACAAATCACCCTCAAAAAAGCCGACTACAACACAACATGTTTTAAAGTTAATGTAAGAGATGTTCTGTCACTCTGGTTTATGAGAGATACGACGAAACACCAAATGTTTGTGATGTTAATAAGAAAAAAAAAAAAAAAAAAAAAACTATACATATACATATATATATATGAATTACACCTCTGACAAATCTGGCTCTCTAGCTATCATGAAATGTTTTTTTACCATGTAAAGTAATTCATTTCACTTGTTATCAAAATCAAGACTTACTGATATTGTGCAATCTATTTTTTCAAACACAAGAACGAAAAAAATCAAGTTTTCATACACAAAATTGCGATTTACAAAAACCGTTGAATTTTCAATAAAATTTTCAGCAAAAATCACAACTCGTCATAAATACATATTAATAAAAGCTTTCAAAAAAGAAGCAGACATTAGGGAAATCAATCTGAATTTCCATTTAGATGTACAGTTAAAGCCTTCCAGTGTGACTGACTGCTTGTAGTATAATAATCATAGAAATTAAAATATGTACATACAATGAACATCAATCTGAACCCAATGCGTCTCCTTGTATCACAAGTGTTAGTTTCTTTCAGAGAATGACAAAGCATACACAAAATTCATTTATGAAAAAAAAAAACCAAACAAACAAAAAAACAAAACAGCAAAGCTCTGATGCATGGGTAAAATGGGAATATGATGTACTTACTTGTAAAAAAAAAGCAGAACTTTGTTTGTCTCTTTTCTTGATGTATTCAATCAAATAAAATTAAAACTTACAATCCGCATGTAAGTCCTTGACACCAGCTTCAGTTTTCTCCAGAACAATCTCGTCCCCACTTTTTGTGAACTTTTAAGACTATGATCGAAAAACAAACATAAAAAAATTAAAAAGCAGGGGTTCCGTATTACAATGCTCTCTGCTTGTTTTTTTTCCCAACATGTAGTACAATGGAACTCAACAAATTTTCTGAATCTTTCTGTTCCTGCGACATTCTGTATTTCCAAAAAACATTTCAAGAACCTCTTATCCTGAGAGTGGCCCCTATATGATTCCGAATTAGAAACTGATGAATAAAAACGAAATGAATCATCTCGATAAGAGTTCTCCATAAAACCCTTGCCGAGTTTTTGAAATTGACAGCTGTGGCTTACAGTATGATTGCACTGGTTGTTCCGAGGTAGGGATATTGTTGTTTCTTGTGCAGTTGGTTGCTCAATGATAAATTACTGGGTGTCAGATGGTTCTCCTGTTGTTTTTCACATGGTTTCCAATTTCTTCTTGAGCCGGCTGTCCAGCAAGAGCGTAACGGATCCAACTCTGCTATCTTTCTCTAAGCTTTTGGATTGTTTTGCACCTGAAAGTAAAGGTGATAATAATCATGTGTCAAATTTCATTGTCATTTTATTGTTTTTCATTTTGTTTTCTTCTTTTAATACTATTTAGATATAGGAACTTGAGATGGCATGGCAATATAGCAAGATCTAATGGTCCTGTAAAAAAATGTGCTACACAGAAAGAACAGTAGAAAGGAGGAGAAAAAGAGGTAGATGGAAGATAAGGACTGAGAACATCCAGGAATGGACTCAGAGAACCACACCCTACCCCATGACCATGACAGGTGGACAACTCATCAGAAAGTGTCCTGATCACTCCAGACGGAGTTAAGAGCTGAGATGACAATGGGGAGCTGATATAGCATAAGAGATATGACAAGATAAGATGAATTTTATTTGTCCGCAAAAGGAAATTTCATTCATAGTTGATGAGACACAAAAGATATGTGAGATACATTCACATTTAAATGTGGATAAAACTATCACAAACAGCACTAGAACAACACAGATTCAAGGATCACTGCCTTAGCTTCACAAGTGTATTACTGATGGCAGAAATGAATTTCTGTAATGCTCATGATTAGTTTTCTTAGATGTATTAAATACCCAGTTCTTTCTGAATATTTGGTGCACAGTCTTCCTGAGTTCCATAAACCTTTGATTTTTTTATTTTTCTATATAGTAGTCCATCATGTGTTTGATGTAGGAAACACCACAATGGCATGACTGACAACTGGTTCTCACAAAACCATTAACAGTACAAAAAAAAGGGTGAACAAGAACTGTGAAACACGCTTGCATTATTTTTGAGTTCACAGATTTATACTTATTTTGGTGCTTTGAGGATTCACAGATTGAATGGCAACCTTTTGGGCAGATGCAGACCATCTACATTTCACTTTATCAACATCACTGAGATCTGTGGTCTTCAAGGGTGACAGATCATAGAGACACCAGAGAAAGAGATGAACCTTGATGGCATTATATAAAGTTGCTACTGTTGATGGAGACAAGACTGATGACAAAGAGTTCACACTGATTAAAACATAAAGTCCTGTATAGTTTAATATTTTCTATACAGCAAGTCTTCTATCTTAAGTATCACAAAGATCACTTATGACAGATAAAGCTTGTAGCTACAGGCCTAGAAGTTACACTTGTATGAGAAAAGCTGTTCAACACAGCAGCACCTCGGCACTGTTACCTATGAGGACAAATACCCAACAGTGTTTGTCATATCAGTCTCGGAATAGCTAAAGCTGACCCTCTGCACACTGATCTCTCACTCACTGCCACAGCTATCAGGACTTACCTCAAAGTATTTGTAAGTGGGGTTTTCATAGCCATTCATCTGCATGTTTGCTAAGTGCCTTTCTTCTGGAGATGCTGAGGGATCAACCTGGCAAAAGAAACCAAATCATTTATTATTTCTTTTCTCAAAGAAAGTGACTTTTCTCAAGTGACAAATCATAACTTTTTATGGCTATGAAAGAAATGAAACTTAAGATGGTCCAGGCATGTAACGTAGATTATCCAGTGGCCTTGCTAAAACTGCACTACAGGGCACACAGTGGATATAAAGCATAAAAAAGAGGTAGAAGAAAAGATCGTCCAATAACATTCAGGAAATGGACAACAAAAACATCTGTGAATGTGATGACCCAGGCCTTAGACCACAACTGCGATGGATGGAGAAGATCAGTGCATAACTTGTCAGGGACTAGATTTAATGGCTAAAGAACAAGAAGTCATAACATCTCAAAGGCAATTAAACCTGACAAGTGAAAAAAGTCACTAATTTTTTTTCTTTTCTCAATGGCAAAATCACCTTGAAGGCAGTTAATTGCCCAAATGGAACATGTGCTGCAATTTAAGAAAAACAGGGAAGGATTCAAGTTTTCACAAATAAAACTTTAAACTAACATGTTTTCAGAAAGAAACCAGTTGCTGCAGCTGACTGAAATCTGATGATTTCATCACAAGAAGTGAAAAATAATTTAAGTTTATTGATATACAGTAAGAAGTATGACAGCAGAGCCAGGAATATTAATGTGGTATGTTTGCCATAAGCGAGGTGACCATCACAACTGGTTTACTTAAATCACCTATGACAAAAATATGTCACAATGCTGAATGAAATAAGTCTTCCATTTTTTTTCAGGTCCCAAGTTTTCTAGTGCAATTGGAAAAGATAGTGGATGTTATTTATTTTTGGTGATCAAAATTTATTCACTGACAACTCTTGGGTGCCAAGATATTCACTTCGCAACTTCTGGGATCTCACCATGTGTAAAATCCAATTTTCTCAATGTAGCTCCCCTTTGAGATCCCACTCATTTTATCCAGTGGTGTGGCATAGACATGTATAGCCTATATATAGATGTATTTCCCACTTATAAGTTATCAATGACAAACCTCAACGTATCCCTGTGTTACAGACGGCCTGCTCCTATTGCGGCGCAACATGATGATTGCGACAACAATGATGACGAAAACGCTGACGCTGCCGAGAGCGATGCCGATAGTGCTGCCCACTTGACTGCTAGAGGCTGCAGATTCGGCGAAACCCTGGAATTATTATAATAATGATAATAACAATTAACTGAAAACCCTGAATTAATTATAATAACACTACATTGGTCTCCACTGCCGTTTCTGAGCCCAGTTCACCTAAGAAGCTAAAACAAGATTAGGAATTGTAAGATCTAATTACAACACACACAGGGAAGAAGGCTGTACTTATTCGCATCATAAAATCTTTAACTAATGCTAACGATCAATTAATCATAATAGAGAAGATAATCTGTGATCAGATGGATTGCATAACTTTTCAATTCGCTTCAGAACCTCTCTGCCTAACAGCCCACTTTTTTGTCTCCCAGCGACCAGGTTCTTCGGTGCAGACCGCTGTAATAGTGTAATAACAATACCACATTTATGATGCTTATTTTATATAAAAGTCCTACAGATAATACTACATGCATTACACTGATACAGAATACAATGATTTTATCTAAAATAAATTATAATAAAAAATGAAAATACAAAAACAAAACAAAAATAAACAATAAAAAGAATTCATATTTTTTTGTCCAGACAGAGATGCTGATTGTGGGGTTTATACCTGCTTAACATGGTGGGTATCTTCCATACGGTGGGCCACATATGTATTCTTTCTCTCGTAATCATGTTCATCTTCACGGATGTCATCGTCATCGTCACTCTCCTCACTCTCGCTGTCATAGAACTCATTATCCTCATCAATGTTGATGTTATCACTGGCGTGATTATCCATCACCTGATTCAGGTCAACTGTGGTAAAAGGAGACAGACAAAAAATTGCAGTAGTGACTTATTTTATTGTCCACGACACACGATTAGCTTAACCCTCTCGGACTTGAACAACTTTGAAAATAAAATGATAATAATAGTATTGTTTGTAAATTTGGACTGAATTTCAATAACCCTCTAACTCTGGTGACTGATCGTTCATCTGCGTTGAAAGTTTGTGCTCTAAAATTCTCAAGTAAAGCATCCAATTTGAACTTAGCTCTGAGGTTCTAAAACTCATTCCTAAACATGTACTACCAATGTCATGTTGGGTTAGCCAGTTAAAAAAAAAAATAGAAAGAAAGGGGAAAATGAAAGTGAAATCACATCAAATATATCAATAACACGAAAATGATAATTCGTTCTGCTCCATCACTCTGTTCTGTTCTCTAACTTAGTATCCTCTGATGAAATCATGACATCTGAATGCATTTTTTTCTATCAGTGATGATTTTCTAACGTTGCTGCGGTTTTTCTGGACTCTGCCTTGTTTTGATGCTATATGTGAACATTTTCCTAGCAGTGTGCAGGCTATCAGTGAATCTGAAGCTATATTAGATGTGTCTTACGCTTCATCAACTATGAATGGAATCTTCTTTTGACAACAAATAAAGATTTATCTCTATCTTATTTTTCTTAACTGTTTCAGCCTGCATGCTATGGTCCTAATGTTGTACTAATTCTGGATTGAGAGGACTTCACACATTGATGTTTACAAATTTCGGTGTACAACTCTGCTATATGTGAATAGAATAAAATTGGCGTATTGTAGAGTCTTACACCAAACCACTGAAATCTAATAAAAATTCTACTAGACAGCATTTATATAGTATTGATCCAATTACAGTACAGGATCTAGGCCCTTTACAATGTACCCGAAAGGTCCAATGGACAAATATAGGAGTGTTGAACTTCCTGGGAAGCACACAAGGCGTTTGCCTGATAGGTGCTCAAATCTTTATCGATCTAACAATAACATTCTGTCTGTAGTCAGCTACCCATTTTTACCTGGGTTAATCAGGCAATGTGTGGAAATTGTCTTTCCCAAGAACAAAGTCTATGTCTGGATCTGTTATGATTCGAACCCACAACTTCTGATCCCAAGTCACTATACCACCGACAACACTTTATATGAGCTATAAAGTCCTCCAGTACTTTCCCTACCTTCCTGGCTTGTTGAGTCTGTATTCTCCTCCACTTTGGGCTCTGGTAGGACAAGTTCTCTGATGTCAGTGGCAATGTTTTGGAATCGATGCATGAACTCCTCTGAAAGATGAAATGAAATATTTAAAAAATTATTACAAAAAGCGTACTAAAAATTCAGAAGTTTCACAGCACACTATAAAACATTAGTCCTACCTAATACACTAAAACTAAGGGGTGCCATGGTGAAGGGAAAATTTGATCTGTCTTTTATAGTGGCTCAATGGTCCTCTGACCTCTTGGGCATGGAGGCCTGACATATGGTGCTCTCGGACAAGGGCAGAAATACTAGAAGTCCAATATGTTTGTGTAAGACCATGAGCTGGCAGAGACACCATTGAAAATTCCAAAATTACTACTCATAATTTTCTTTTTTACCAGTCTGGGCAGGCATTTAGAGCAGTGTAATCCTGCTATTAGGATTGAAAGACTACATGCATATTAAAATAAAAAAGAGCAGTGAAAAGATCATGAACTAAGCAAGGATTTAACAGCAGGCTTATCTGGTTACTAATGGTGTCCATCCCATACTTTGATTTCATGTTTATGACAGCTGTTGGTTTATGAAAGGTAGTTGCCCTCATAAAATGCTAAAAAGGTTCCAGAATTTGGCGCTCCATCATTTGACTTCTATCAATTTTTCCACTTATTAATTCTTCATATCTTGTTGTTTGGTTGTTTTGATCTCTTTGAGTTAGTTGGCAGTTGACAGTCTGTCTTGTAGTTACTTGACGTTTCTCTCAAATGACAAAATGTTGATGTAATGAATGAGTTTGGGAGTGAGTACTTTTATTGTTGCTGACAGATATGGTCACTGGTAATTCATATTGAAATAATATAAAAAACAAAGTTGACATGGATTGCTACAATCAGGAACAAAATTGTCAAAAATGAATAGTTTAGCACATAAATCTAAATATCTATCTCACAACATCCTGATATACTTAGAATCTGCCCATAAGAATCTGAGATGAATGTTTTTTTTCAATTTTTGCAATATAAAAGCATTGATATAAGACCACCCTCATTGCATTCAATCCCTGATTTCTCTGTTCGAGTTTAGTGTCTAATGACTCATTCTGATAGGCTGCAAGACCAATTCTTTTGATGACATACCAATTTCAGGTTTGACCTTGACCTCAACGTCTGGGTGGCGGGTCATCATCTCTAAGGCCTGGTCAATGCGCTGCTCAGACAGACGCAGGTGATTAACGATGAAAGGATGGATGCGCACGGCCTCCATGGGTGAGGAGTACTTGACGTGTTCGAAGTGATTGACAGTGTGCATGCGATCTTTCTCCTCTGCTTTGATGTAACCTCTCAGATAGCGGGCAATCTTCTCCACCTGGAAAAACAACATGGAAAATTTTGGAAAGGTTAACTCTTTCCATGCCAAAGAA
>JBCEWB010085368.1:0-12673 GCA_039654565.1 Peronia peronii
TGACCCCTAGGTAGGCTATAGAACAAAACAAAGCCCAACGTTCACCGTTATAATAAAATATTTAAATTTCCATTATAAGAGTGTGGGGAAGGGTAATACAATAGAGGGAGGGTTGATAACAGTATGGAGAAGGTTTATAGAGGTTTAGAATGTATGTAAATAACAAAATAAATATAATATTTCAACTTCCTGGATTTTCGCTTAATGGGGGTGGGGGGGGGGCAGTCCTGGAACCTAACATCCACAATAAACCAGGAAATACTGTGTCAAGAAAGTGAGCAAAGTTTGTAAAGGAAATCATTGTGACATCGACACCCTTTACCAGCAAGCCTGTATATCAAAGATTACCATGGATCAGGAAGCCCCAATGCACCCACCTTATTATCAGTTGAAATATTCTGAAAAACTGGGCCTTTGTTGCATGTATAAACTAATCATGAGCATTACAGAAATTCATTTCTGCCATCAGCATAGGTTTATCAAGCTGAGACAATGTTACTTGACACTGCCTTGTTCTAATGCTGTGAGTGACGATATTTTTGTCTGCCTGTAATGTGAATGTGTCTTACATATTGTATATACATCATAACATCATCTGTTAATGGAATTCCTTTTGAGGAGAAAAAAAGATTATCTGACAGCAGGTCTCAGTCTCAGTGAAAATGGTCCAGAACCTGGTTTCGTATTTGACTTTTCACATTGTTTTGACATGTCATATCCTTTTCAGTATGTCCCGCTGATCGTCGAGCTGTGCACGCGGATTGTGGAGGCCCGAGGTCTGGAGGTGGTGGGCGTCTATCGAGTGCCGGGCAACTCCGCAGCTGTCAATGCTCTGACAGAGGAGTTCAACCGAGGCATTGACAGCGTCAACATTGACAATGAGAAACTCCTGGACATCAATGTGATCAGCAGTTTGCTCAAGTCGTTCTTTAGGAAACTTCCGGAGCCACTCATCCCCACTGGTAAGGATCTGATCATTACCTTGAGTTTTGTACCAGATCATGGTTATTTGGTTAGGATTATGATATAAACCTGAGGAACAATGGATCCCTCTGAAAAATTAATATTCTGTGGAAAAAAAAAGAAACGTGATGGATTCCCCTTGAGAATCTCTTCAACATACTTTGCACACCTTACAGTTTATATTTTTGATCTGAATGTTGGGACTGACTGTTCCTTAGTCATAATGTGTCTTTTCGTATTTTTGAAAATGCATGTATTTTGTACTGTACTTGTCAATGTTCTGTGAAGTCTACATGACTCTCCATTTACTCTCACAGATCAGTACGATGCCTTCATAGAGGCTAATAGACATCCTGATGAGGACAAAAGAAAATTGAAAATCAAACGCCTCCTTCATCTTCTTCCTCCTCACAATAATGAAACATTTAAACATATGGCGGAACATCTAAATAAAGTCGCGTCCTATGGAAATATGAACAAGGTAAGCAGAATTTGAGTGTAACAGATTTTGGAGACTTTACGCACAGCCTGGCAATATGTCTCGCACTCAGGACAAATGAGTTGGAAGCCGCGCTGACAGATTTGGAGTTACGGCCGTTTTTAACTGTTTTCCGACTGAGATACTAAACATTTTTATTTATTTTCCACATAACAGAAATTCAGCCTTCTCTAATCTGAAAAAAAAAAAAAAAAAATTGTTGGTGTCTGAGTCGGAAAATAGTTAAAAATGGCCGTAACTCGCGACCACCCGGAACAACTTCTGACCCATTTGCCCTAAGACATATATCTGAATGGCATAAGACAGCATATTTATGTGGAAAGGGAAGGTAAACATACATCGCTTGAGAAAGCTGGAAAGGCAGTAGCTGTCCAGTGTTACAATACAGCTAATTATAGCAAGCAGAAACTTGAATCTGTCAATCAGAAAGTCAACAAGTCTACGTTCTATATGTCTTGCGATCAGGGCAAATGAGTCGGAAGTCGCACCGGGGCCATAAAGATCCACGGTCGTTTTTAATTACTTTCCGACTAAGATACTAAAATTTTTTTTGTTTTCACAAAAAAAAAACACGACAGTTTAACCTTTTTTAAGCTGAAAAAAAAGAAATTTGGTATCTGAGTCGGAAAATAGTTGAAAATGGCTGTAACTCGTGATCACCCGGAGCGACTGCCGACTCATTCGCGGTGGTCGCAAGACATATAGTCTTAACTCTATAACTCTGGAATTTTTAACCTCATTTTGACAGAATTTTTTGTTCATTGCTTCTAACCTTAGGGATAGTTCTGTTTCAACTGTGATATAATATTTTGTATTAGTGTGACATATCCACGTCATACATCAAAGATGGTCATTTATGGAATTTCCCAGCAACACTGTGAGCGTTTCTCCGGAGTTAAAGAGTTAAAATTCTAATTTACTGTTATTCAGCTCATGTTTTATATTAGTCTGTTTTATTATTTTGTGCTAGTATAGTGAGAACCTTGAATAAGTGAAGAGTGATTTTCCAAAACTCAAATCAGTGGGAGATCGTTGTGCCCAGTCCTATTACTTCCCTTTACCAGACAAAAGAGGGATTGAACAAACAGTGGAAAGAGGGAAAAAAATCACTTTTGTGCCCTTTACTTGAAACATACACCATGAAAAATTCCAAAAAAATTATGATGTAAAGAGAATGTTTTCTTCTTATTGTTATAATCTTATCAAATTTTTTGACGATCAGTCTTTCGAATGACAAGCAGTAAAGTTATTTTTCCCTCTTTACACTGTTTGCTCAACACCTCTTTTATCTGGCAAAGGGAAGTAATAGGGCTGGTCAAAATGATCTCCCCTTACACGAGTCCCTCTTTTGGGAGGGGCAGATAATCTGCGAGACGATGTCCTATTGGTTTTTCAACTTTTAGAGTGAATTTGTCTCATTGGGTAAATGGGAGTTCAGCCGTATTGAGTTTGATAATGTACATGGGTATAGTGTGGTCTTCAAGAAGCAAAGCAATATATCAAGAGGCAAAAATTAGCATAATTAGGCATTGAACGGAAAGCTTTCCTCAGTTTCTGAGAGTTTTGGAAAATCACCCTTCAATTGTACTCCCACTGAAACTTTTCACTGGTCTTTCTCTTTCAGATGGATGCCAAAAATCTGGCCATCATGTTTGGTCCGACTCTGGTCCGTAAGAAAGGAGACGACACCGTTTCATTGGTCACGGATATGTCAGACCAGTGCCGCATTGTGGAAAGCATTATTCTGCATGTAAGTGTAAACACTGACTACAGAAATCTAATGCATCATGACAGTTCAGTCCACAAGGTATATATTGGGCAAATTGAGTTATTGGTACAGTGTAAAAGAGTGATCTCTCAGCTGTCCTTTGACACCAGTTTCATTGCTCAGTGATGTTACTTGACGGAGTTATGAGCATCTAAAGCTATTGCACGCAGTTGTCGAAAGAAATCAAAATTCTGAGAAATTCACTTTCAAAGTTTTGCGTTATATCTCCTTATCAATGGACCCTACATTTTTAAAGTGATTGTTACCTAGTTCTCGAATTTAATTCCATGTTTTGATATATGTACACGATGCAGTGATGTTTAAAGAATAGGTTAGTGCAAAAATCTGAAATTCGACCTTTTGATCCCTCCTTGACCTTTCTGCCCCATTTGCTTGAAACTGCCCGGTGTACCTTTGTGATGAGTCACAAATATTTCTTTCCTTTTTTTTTTTCTCTTTCTTTATTCTCCCTTCATTCTGGCATTCCTTCCACATTTCTTTTTAACCCTTTTGAGTTTCATGCATTTCAACAGTATCAGCATGTCTTCTTTCAGTTTTGCCATTTTTTTTTGTTTATTTGTTCAGTCATTCTTTCTGTCTTCTTACACATCTACCTTTTATTCCTGGGCGTTTTGTCCTGTCATCTTCCTCCCAGTATGAGGCACTATGAGTGGTTGATATGACAGACTTTGTTACTTGTCCACACCTCAGTTCTTCCTCAGCATCCAGAGTCAGGATCACATTGGGTTTTTGTTTTTTTTTGGTTTTTTGTTTTCCTCTTTCTATCTTTCAATCCATCTCCTTTCTCTCCTTTTGTCAAACCAGCTGTTTATGGGCTTCATGTTGCTTTTTGTCTGTTGATGTCTCGCTTTCTTTCAGTCTCTCTGTTGTGTTGTAGGGAGTAGGGAGCTCAGGGTGTGGCAAAGTGATCTGACCCATTTGTAGGTTAATAAAAGCCAAACGGGGTAAAGAATGTAAAAGTGTTTTTATTTTCAAAATTCACAATAATAGTGTCATTTTGTTTCGACTGTTTGTTTTGTTAATTGAACAATTAGAAGATGCCACTCGTGAATAAGTTACTGCCATTTGACATGAATTGGCCCACCAAGTTATGGATAACTTTTGTGAACACCTTTGACAGTGTATGATGGTAATGGCAGCCACTTGACTGATTTCATTTTTAGAACAAACTGAAACATACCTGGTTTGATGTGTATGCGTTGGAACTACAGTGGATCATGCGTAAACCAAAATTTTAGGCACCGGACATATTGTTTCGGTTTAAACATATTTTGGTTTGTCCAAAGTGGTACGGTGGAAGTTGTCAGAAGAGGGGAACAGACTCTGTAAGGTCAAATTTCACTAACTAGCCATGCGAAAGGAACCGAAACCATAATGTAAGGCACTTGATTTACTGACGCAATTCCCCCGTCCCATACTCCTCTCCGTCTTCAACACCTGCTGGTGGCTTCAGGCCTACGATGAGAGAACGGCGTGTCGTTACTAAGCGTGTTTGATTAGAAATAGGTCACAGGCTTCCACTGAAATCAAGGTCATTGTTTTCAGTTCAGTCGCGTTCCCACGAATGTTGACTTTGGTTTATCACTGGTCCATTAACAAAGAGTATAAAAGAAAAAAAAACAGATTAATTTTTGTTTCAGTTCAGCCATGTTTTCGATTTAGTCTTTTTTGGTTTAAATGTGTTCCACTGTAATAACACATTTTTTGTTCTTTATTCTATTTGACTTTTATTCAGTGTACATGTGTATCAGAAGATCATTTTGCCGCATTTTGTGTGTTATCTATCATCTGTGCTCAGATAGTCAATGTGTTTTTCTTTCTTGTCTGCCCCAGCATGAGTGGTTCTTCAGTACGTGGGATCAGGACAACTACATTCCCATGGAGACCACAGTGGAGACCGTAGCCATGGAGGATGGACAGACTGTGTTGAAAGATGATGATGGTAAGTGGCAGCAGTCAGCCAACAGAACACAGCGTGCATGGTACTTGAAGGATTTCTCTCTTTGTTTGGTATATGGAGAAGCCGAAGACATAGAACTCATTTTCAGAAGTTGCTGCACCCTTTGAACTCTGTTCACCAGGACCTGGAAAACACCTTCCCTGGCCTTCCAGGCCGAGAACGCACATTTCTCATTTCACGTTCAATATCTTTTGTAAACACAAGCCTCAAACGCGATCATGGGCGCAGACATTGGTAATCACCGTAGTCCTAAATGTCCTTGCCTCAACGTGACCTATTACATCTAGTTTTAACTGTAGTGGACGCGTAGGACTTGAGTAAGTGTGTCAGTCCGGTCTACCGGGCTGTGGGGAATATGACAGCAGAAAACGGGTTCAACGGATTAATGCTGTAGCATATGTGATAACAGAATAACTTCAGCCTGTCATGACTTGAGGAGACGGTTCACCAATATCCCGCGAAATTCCATCGCCCCATGATTTGGCATTTGCCTTGCCTGCAAATATACCTCACTTCCTGGCTTGACCCTGTTACACTGAGTAGAAAGTTTATGACTAAAACTCTTGGCTGTGAGTGACAAGACTTATTACATAGCCCATTGAACCTAGATGCCCTCCAAAGAATAATTGTATCAATGAGTTAATTACAGAGGAAAATGTATGGCCTACTTCCCGCTGGAAATGTAGTAACTTCATTCATTCTTTCAACATAATTATATTGCAGATCACTGATTTCAGAGCTGGTCTTTATTGTTGTTCTCCAATAATATAAAATGTGCAGGTTATCTTTGACAGAGAAAGCTTGTAACAAAAAAAGAGATTTCCAAAATCTTGGGTATTGCTGAAACAGTCTAGTGGAAATATAAAAGCCAGAATGTTTGGCTCCCAGCTGCTGCCAAAATAATGTTATTTGCTATATCCAGCCGCTTTTGGAACTGGATTCCAACTCTGGATTCTCATCAGAGATTACTCCTGAAACATTTCCTATGAGAGGGTTTAGTTAGGCTGTGCAGGTTGGAAGTCAGTGATGTCCTTCAGATGTATAAGTTCCCACCCAAAGATCTGGCATCCCACCAACTCCCAAGAATTTCTGATACTGGTGATCCTTATCTTTGGCTTGTCCCTGTGAGTGGAAATAGCTCTGCCATGAGAAGGTGAGGAGTTGGACTTGACTGTCACAGGCTGTATGAGTTACAAGCCTGCAGAGCATTTGGCAAACAGAGGGAACTTACCCCTTCCTGCTTACATTTGACCTAGCAGCCCAAGGAGCCGATATCCATAATGTTTTGTTAGGCAAGAGCACATTCCTGCCCACTTATCATCCTGCCTTTCATTACTATTCCGATAAAACCTCATAACTTCAAAATTATACCTTTTTTTATTTTCCTGGCCCAATCTGTAGCACATAAAGCCATACATATGCCAATGAAACAACAAAGTTGAACGATGACTTTAAAGTCTCCTTTTTTAGATAAAATAAAACCTCATAATAATAACGAGATACAAGGGGGAAACAGTTTTTTTTGCCTCTTCTGAAAATTTCAGGTCATAGAAGTTATGAGGTTTTATCAGACATGTAATGCTTTATTACTTGTTTCGTTACTTCCAGCAAGATCTTTAATGAATACTTTTATTTTCTCATTCACAGAAGAGGCAGACTCTGCAATCAGCACCAAAGAGATTATTTCCTCCATCGTCGGGGCAGCCAGCAAAAAGCTTAGAAGTCAGCAGCAAAAGAGCTTTGAATCTTTAGACATGGTGGACAGTTGCAGCACCATCACCACTTCCACATACAAAGACTCGAACATGGATGATGCAAGTTACATCGCCTCATATTCAAAATCTGTCTCGTCCATAGGATCTTCTAGAAGTGCCTCTGAAGAATTTTTAGACCGTAAAGCTGGCCCACCTCCCAGGTATCTGGACCAGCATCCAGTGACTGGCATGGCAGCCTCCGAACCAGATTTTCAGGAATTGGAGTATGCAGATGCCACCGGCCCACTTTCGGCCACTTTTCCCCAACATTCATCTGACGATTCCTTGGGAGATAAAAATGATGAGCTGGAGATTTCCCATGCCCTTAGCCGAGATGCCATCCACAACACACTGAAGAGAATAGGACATGATGTGAGTGCACTGCTGCACACATTCGAGCAGAAGCAGCAGAAGGAAAGAGAGAGGCGGAAAAAAGAACAAGAGATGATAGAAAAGGAACATTTACGAACCCGGTTGGAACTTGAGCAGGAGGAGAACCACAGCGTCGAGGACTGGCTGGCTTGGAAAGGCAGCCTAGCAGCTGGTAAGATGCCTGATCTAGTCAGCAGTTCGTACATCGGCGAGACTTTCCCATATGAACAGAGCCCTGTTGAGGTGGAGCCAAAGGAAAGATTCGACATGAAAAATGACCCCAGGCGGGGAGGGAAAATGACCAGCCAGGTTGTGCAAAATGTGGCCAGCGTGCCCCCCCACACTGTGGGAAGTGGGGTGGTTCATGGTGTGGTTACCCAACAGTCCAGGATGTCTCGAGGTGGCTCACATGAAGATATTCTGTCTGAGTCCAGGAGACAGGAGTCAGTAAAGCCAGTGACCATGCGAGGCCCCAGCCAGCGCAGACTACAAGACAGCCAGCAGAGACATATGCATTTGGCTGTGGGAGGAGTCATTCAGCGGCCTCCGTCCATACGCAATAGTTTCGGCAAGCGTCATGGTTCTCTCGACTCCCTCATAGACATGATAGACAGACAGGAGAAACGAGCTTCTTGGGCTTCCTCAGACTCTGAAGATGGGTCTGATCTCTTGACCAGCATAACGACTACATTTGACCAAAAGCTTCAGATTTTACTTAATCCAAAGTACAAATTGACAGGGGGTGGTCGTAAGAATACCAAAACAGAATCTGCAACTTCTGCGAGTGGTATCAGTGAGGGTTCACAGGAGCTGGACTTTATGAGGCATGTGGAAAGTTTAAAGCCCAAAACTGGACCTCCTTCCAGTGTTAAGCAGGTTTACACTGTGGCTGCACTGCTGGACTCTGATAGATCTTTCAGGGATCCCAGCCTACATCGCTCGGCCAAATCAGACCCTAAAATTGGCATAGCGTCACGGTTTGAGCGCAACGACATTGGCCGAGGTACCTCCTCATCACCTGTCACGGACTCGTCCACCCTGGCACTGAGCCAAACAGAGCCAAAGAAGAATCAGTTGCCAGACTTTAAGACATTTCTAGGAAAGGCATCGCCACAGTCCAAAGATTTGGCCTCAGTGATCCTCACCCAACCCAAAAAACTGGACAGTGGCACAAGTGGCTATGGTGAGAAAAAAAAACTTTCGAAACTTGACAAGGGAGACAACCTGTCACAGGTGACCAAAGGGGAAAAGTTTTACTTGGGAGAGACTGAGTCAAAAAATGACAGTGGACAGAGGGAAGAAAGGGCTGCAGGCAAACGGCCCGACAAAAGGCAAAGACACCGCCGACACACTGTGGGCGGCATGGAAGATTTTGACCACATCAGTGCACTGTTCCAGGTGTGTGGTGGTAGCCGGGATTCCAACAGCCGCGGCCGACCTCAGCTATCAGCCTGGGAACAGCTGCAACCGGTTGTCAAAGACCCAGGAGCCCCGGCCGATCGCACCATGCAGGCTTGGATACAGCGGGAGAGATTACGAGGAAGTACACCAGACCTTTCCTGTCCAGGCCAACACTGATATGTGCCGTGAAACTCTATGGCTATACTCACTTATGTGCATTAATCCTTGAAATGGGAGATCATTCTGCCCAGTCCTATTACTTCCCTTTGCCAGAACGAGATGTTGAACAAACAGTCGAAAAAGGATACAAAAATCACTTTTGCACCCTTTGCTTGAAACACATGTGATGAAAAATTCCAGAAAAATTATACAATAAAAAGAATGTTTTCTTTTTATGGTTATAATTTTATCAATTTTTTGGGGGGTGATCAGCCTTTCAAATGACATGAAGTGAAGGGATTTTTTCCTCTGTTCACAGCTTGCTCAAGGCCATTTTTGGTCTGGCAAAGGGAAGTAATAGGGCTGGTCACAGTGATCTCCCTTTGTTTGATGGAAGGGAGACAAGAAACTTTTCTTGTGAGTGAACATGTTTAAATCTGTACGGCTGAGGGACTGAAATTCTAAGGGACACATAACGCTGTGAAGAGATTTACTGACAATGTCCTGGAGAATCTGATTCTCAAGTCTCTCCCATAGGCTTGACACACTCTGTCTCATTGCTTTTTCTGCAGGCACTGAGAACGCTGCCCCTTTGCTTTCGACTTAAGCCACACACACACACACACACCCAATGTGTACATCAGCATTAATTAGCTTTCTGTTTGTAGTTTTCAGCACTGGATGTGCTTCCTTCGCTTTATCTAATCCCTCAGCCTTCCACCCTGTCACAATCAACAGCCGTGTGTGCCTATAGTTAGCACTGATTCTGGCGGTCACGAGATCACCACACCAGGCACAACGTTGCCAAAACAGCAGGATCCATGTTGTGTTACCGTCGCTGCTGCTTTCAAGTGCAGAGCCAGTTAAGGAGCAAACTTTACACTACCCAGTCTAGATTAACTGAAAACAGTGGGCACTCAGATTTTTTTTTTCTTTAAATTTCAAGCCAAATACTAAAGGCTTCAGATGTGAGATATACTTTGCATTGCTTGATGATGATCTCTCAAGACATGAAACAAAATGATGATGAGGATGACGATTTGCCCTGGTGAAGAGCCAGGCGGGCTCGAAAATTTGGTCAGCGAGATCAGTTTAACTTTATTATCTCAATTCTAAATTCTTCGTATTGTTTTTCAACTTTTTTGGTGTATCTGATTAGTTACCGGTAGACAGTCGTCTTAATTTTAAGACATTTTTTCGTAAAATGATGATGAGGATGATGATGATGAGGTCACATGATAAGAGGATAAAATCTCAAGTTGGTGTTGTAAAATTTTGCAGTCATTGATATTTTTCTGAGCAAATACCATTGTGATTGTATTCCATTGTTGGCAACAAGCTGTATCCTCTAGTTCTTTCTTAACGGAGTCTTGTTGGTCTCTGGCTCCAGAAGTCATTTTGATACAAAAGCATATCAGTCATTGTCTTGTCCTTACAGCTCATCGGATGACTTTGTCATGCTCATAAGATAATTGCTGCGTCATTCTTGGCCCCCCCCCTTTTTTTTTTTTTTTTTGAGAAAAATGGGGGGAGGGGGGGAGTTTCATTTTGCCATATAACATCACATAACATATATTGTTTCAAATGGTGCAGCTTTTATTGAAATTCAGCGTTGGAAACAACACTCTCAGAACAATGGAGTAAAAGACTTGGACGTACTCAACTATGGCTTGAACTTAGTTTGGCCAAAAAGTGAAATAGGCAATTATCGTATGATCGTGACAATTTGTTATGATGTGTTAACCAGATCAACCACTCAGATATTGAACAATTGAACATCAAAAGAACAACGACCTCACCAAAGGAATTGAAATCACTGCATCTACCCAAAGACATAATATCTTGATGAAAAACATAATGTACCCAAAACACTGGAAAATATGTTTATATATAAATATATAAATATACCTACATGCGAATGTATGCACTGCAGCTGAGAAGCCAGTCTGAGTCACAGTTGGCTAGGCTTGGTGTGTACATTCAATTTTTATGGATGTAAATATTTGTTGCAAAATAATTCAGTATTATGATTGTTCGATAATGGTTAAAGGTTAGTGGAAATGACTGTTAATTAAAGAAGTTGTACCTTGCCTTTCTCTCTCTAACCAAAGCCTGCGGCAGTCTGTTTGTGTTTAAATTGTAAAAAGCTTTCACGGCTGCCCTCATCTGACGAGTTTTACGGTCTTGATCTGGTTTTATATAGTTATTTATTATTTTTTTTCTTTTGTTAAATTTTATATTTAAATTTGTTCTGCTCATTCGTACAGCTTTAAATGAGAGAAACAGAATTTTAGAACTACAGATTTATGTTAGTGAATTTGAGGGTAAGTCGTTGTGTATCACTGGAAAGAAAATTATTCTTTTAATCCCTCAAGTATAAGAATTAACCATTTTTTAAAGATTTTTAAAACAGAATTTTCCTGTGGTGGTCTATATATGTCTCGCGGTCAGTCAAAATGAGACGTAAGTCACTGGGCTACAATCGAGAAATCGGGCTTTGAATGTGAGGAGGGGGTCAGACATCAATTTTTTTTTTTTTATTGCAGAAATTGCATTTATTTCTGAACAAGACAGTATTGGTCTTACCCTTGATTTATAGACATTTCTGCATTAAAATCGGGTTTTTGTGAGGTAGGTATGTAGATTTATGCCTTCGACCATTCATTGAATCTCGATTTTCTCGGAATTTCGGTCATTGCTAGGGGCCCCTCCTTGTCTCTTTAAACTGCAGTATCTCTGGCTAGAATAAAGCTGGCTGAAAACTTTTTCACCACCTGAAAGGGTATGAAATAAGCTTTCACATGATACCCAAAAACCCCATATGGTGAAAAATCGACATACGTCTCATTTTGACTGGCTGCAAGACAATTTTAAATGGAAATAGAATGGATTTGTTCGAAAAAAAAGTTTGCGTTAAAAATTTACTCACTGTTGAAAAAAAGTCATGATTTCTCCAGTTGCCTCAGTTTGACAACCACCTGATTTCATCGTGTCGTGTCTCATAGCTAGTGTGAGCAGAAACAATTTATTATTTAGCCGAAACACAAATATGTTTGGGAAAAGAAACATATATGAACAAAAGACATGGCTATATATGGCCTTTTTTAAAAGTTTTACT
Source organism: Peronia peronii (assembly GCA_039654565.1). NCBI lineage: Eukaryota > Metazoa > Mollusca > Gastropoda > Systellommatophora > Onchidiidae > Peronia > Peronia peronii. Next base: position 12,016 of record JBCEWB010085368.1, read on the forward strand.
GTTTGCCACAGCTTTTTCTAACTGAAAATACAACCAGTGTTCATTAGTCGCTATAAAATGTCACTCTTTATGTCTGCATAGCACTGGTACGTCTTTTACCGTCACATCTCACAATGGGCTTAGTTACAATCTGTCTTTACCAGAATGTTTTGGCATCCCTAGTGATGAGTTTGCTAAAGGATTTCTTCAAACATAAATGGCATGGAAACCAGAGGTACAAATGAGAACTTCATTTCAAGGCAACTAGACAATAATTTCTTACAGTTTGTTTAGTGAATTATTTCCAGCAGTGTGTGAAAGGTTCCTTTTGTTGCTGTTGCATTGTTTTATCTAGCTTAGCTTTCTTTTTCGCTTTTTTTTAAAAAAATAAATAAGCATTATATTTTAGATAGCTTTTGACAGTTTTTCCTGCAAATTTCAAGTGCATAAGAGTTGGTTAATATTGGCTGTTTTTTTTTACCTTCATTTCATGAACTTTTTATACTTCAGTCCTACAGTTGATGGCGAGAATACACATGCATACAACACACATACATGCTTATCTTTTTGAACAAAAAATGATTATTATGACATTGAAAGATATGACTTGATGTTTGTATATTTGTTAATACAAAAGTTACATGGGAAGTGGCAATGGTAGCTTTACCTGCATACATGC
>JBCEWB010085389.1:0-12671 GCA_039654565.1 Peronia peronii
TATATTTTTTAAGCCTTTCAGTCCTGAAGGATTATCTCGGTTTTAAATGACTGTCTGTTTTTTGATGAGAATTTTTGTGAGTGGAAATTTGGCATTTGGAAATTTTGCCCGGACAGGGGCACTCCGCCTACTCTTCATCGATTTTGAACTGTCTAGGGTTCTTTAGCGTGCGTAACGTACACAGGTGACCTCCGAAATATATATTTGCCCTTATCCGAGAAGGCTAGATGTCGGGCTTCCCTACCCCGAGGAAGCCATGGAACAGTTGAGTCATTGAAAAAAATGCAGGTTTTTGATCTTCATGTCCTCCTATCGGGGGATGGGAGTAGAACACACAACCTCAGGAAGTGAACTTTTTTCACCATGGAGCAAATGCCAAATCACATAGCCACGGCGACATCCAAAGTTTTTATGGAAACTGGGAATAGTGCTATGATTCTCACATTGTCAGAATGCTAAGGATAAGCTCTTGTATGACACAGTTGCTAGTGTGGAGGTTAGCCCACTGTGGGTTAGTCTAAGTAAAACGAGAGATGAGGAGGCGCCATGATCAACAGGCTAGGCATCTGACGCTTGATAAAAATGTCCCTAGTTAACTGCTTTTTTCCCCGTGAATCCATGATCGACTGTCTTCGTGTGTAGGGAATACAGACGTCTAATCTTCCCGGATAAAGGCGAAAATAGTTCGGAGATTCTTTATGATCGTTCCGCTCTTGGCAGTGACAAATCAGATGAAGAGGAGGCGGAAGTGCCCCCCCCCCCTCCTCCCCCCTCCCCCCCCCCGAAAAAAAAACCAAAAAACTCCAACATTTCTGCCCAAAATAATTATTGTTCCCTCACAAACTGGTCCCACAATTAAAGCCGGTTAATCCTAGGTTTTAAATTTGAAAAGCTGCAAACATACGTGACCAAAAACAGCAGTAAATGTTACCTGGAAGTACGGGATAACAAGGCGAATGATTACAGAGTATGCTATCAGAATGCTAAGGATGTGGTCTTTTGTGATTCCTCACCAATGTTGAGCTTAGTCCAAGTAAAATTTCAATGCAAATAATAGGAAGACATTCAGAATCATGGATTTTAACAGCAGATTTGATCAATCCTTGTTCATTATACTCTAGGTATGAATAATAGAATTTAACATAGTAACGTGACATTCATTATATATTCTATTTAGACCTGATTTATCCTTAGTTAAACCATAAAATAAATGCCATTATGGAAAAATAAGCATCGCAGCGATCCTTACAATATTTTCAGAATTAAAAAAAAAAAGTCTTTGCATTACAACATTTGCTACTGTTGATTTCATCCGAAATGAACTTTCATGTAAAAGACCTCTAGAATCTACTTCAATTTTTTATTGTGTAATACGTAACTTAATTTTTGCTTCATGAACATTTTTTTTTGTTTTTGTTTGTTTGTTTTTTGTTTTGTTTGTTTGTTTGTTTGTTTGAATTTGTTTGTCTTTATTTTTTTTTCTCTTCCGTACAATATTAAAAGCACAGCTTCATTTTCTTGTGGCTGTATTTTTTTTTTTTTAGGTAATTGTTTTTATTGTTGGTGCAGTTTGTTGTTCCCACTATTTGTCTTGTCGATGGTTCGAAGAGCAAAGCGGCTTGAAATTTTGGTGAATTCCATCAGTTTATTTAATTTTTAACCTGTTACTTTTCCAGATTGTTATTGGTTTCTTCGTATTTTGTTGGTTACCGGTTGATACTCCGTGTCTTTAAACTCAAGGCAATCATGTAAAACAGGAAAAATGATAATACTGATGATGAATATGATGTTAAAAAAAAAATATATATATATATTAACAACAAGAAGAATAACGACACACAATGACGATGAAACAACAGTAGTAATTATTGTTATATAAAAATATTAACAACAACAACAACGATAACAACAATGACGACGACAACAGCAACAACAGCGATGATTATTACTATTATTACCAATATTATTATCATAGCAGCTCACAGGATGCACACAAGTGCTGCTTACGAACACAACTCCATGTATTGCGAGTTCACCCTCTGGAGATTATGAAAGTATTAAGCCCTTAACCTTACGAAACGGCACGCTTAAGGACTGGCCTATGATGTAAAGGCTGGAGCAAGACATAGTACCGTGCATTATAATTATACGAAATCACGCACAGCGCCACTGACCAAGAACCCATAGATCGATTAACCGTGACTTACTAAAACTAGAGATAGGTGTAAATCTAGGGTTCTTTGACATAACACCTTTTTCATGAAAACGTCTTTTTCGAGAGGACCGAAATTTAGGTTTATGGCGACTCTCTCTAAAGCACATGTTTAGCTAACAAAATGTAGATTCAAGAGAAGAAAGTGGCGTAATATATTGTCTTTTTATATCGTGGAAAGTTATCTTTGAAAACATACAGGGAAAGGGAGTAAGACTAGCTAAACTGTGATGAAGGAGGCGTTTTGTCATAACATGTGAGACTGATGACCTTAAGTCGAAATTATTTTCTACCTGACTTGTTTTCATATCTTTGGCATAGGTGATTCTCAGCACAGGTAATTGGTGTTAAGACTTTAATCACCAGAGCTGAGCTTGGACATCAAAGGAGAGGTCACTGTTTAATAAATAGATTTAGTCATCAAATTCAACTATATCAAAACATTTGTACTTGAATTGTCCCATAAATTTCATGATGGTGCAACCTGGTGCCTATTTGAAATATTCAGTGGTGTGTCCCATTCATTTTTCTTAGATATTATACAAGAACGTGACCCATGATCCCAGATAATTGCACTTTTCTTTGATGCATTTTCGATTTGCGAAAATATGGTGGAATTAACTCACGCGATCCCCCATCAGCACAGAAAATACCGAGATTTTTTGCCCTAGCGTTCTCTACTTAACAGCTGAGGCGCCAAGAAACGATGGCTGGCATGAAAAGCTCAAGTGTTATAAGAGACCAGACTCGTTGACGAGATAACCAGCCCCCGGAGGTTGAAAGGCTAAAGAAAACTGTAACCGTCAAAGAGACTCATTGAGTAAATAGATTTGTTCCGACCAAGGAAACAGCTGGAAATCCCCGTCTATTTTTAGCAGGGGTACAAACATTCCAAACAGTTCACTGCCATTGACAAGAAAAAAAAAAATGATCGGGACTGCTGACAGCTGTTCTTGGATAGTGGTCATATACTTAAGTGAATGTTCTATTTTTAGCAGGGGATATAAACACTCCGGCGGGGATTTCCAGGTCTTTGCTTAGTCGAATACGAACTATTGAGAAGCTGGAGATAAATTTTGATCAAGTGGCTTCAATGCTCTTCTGGCACTGGAGAGCTAACGAGAGAAGGTCCTGATTGATATTAAGACTCTAATCACTAGAGTCCGGAATGTACATCAAGAAAATGTCACTATTTAATCCGTAAGCCGTGAAATTGTTGTTGATGTATGCCGTAAACGTAGCACCTGATGTTGACTTGCTTAAATGGTAGTGACTTTTGTATCTCTGAGTTATGAAGAAGAGTACATTGTATGTCATACAGTGCTGCATAGAGCCCATTTGGATGTGCAGTTGCGAAGCATGGATAATAATTTTTACAAATTGAGTCAGAGGAAATGTGGTTCCGAGGAAGAATGTTTCGAATATCTTGGACAGTTAAAACAAAACAGAAACAAAAACAAACAAACAAACAAACAAAGAATTGTGCAGTTCTGGAAGAGGTGGACACAAACAGGTCACTCATAATACAACTAAATATTTTAGCGTCAGTCTACTTTCATCTGCCATCCTCATCAACTTTAGAGAATCAAATATCCATATTGGTAACAAGAGTTTGTGTCTTCATAATGAAACATATAACAGAAAGTGGATATGAGAGTTTTAAATAATTTATTAGAATTCTAAAGATTAAAATGCTGACGGTTAAAGAGTTAAGTACATTGAGATTGGCAAGTGCAAATCAGTTTTATATTCCCAATTTTAGAGCTGTCCAAAGCAAAGATATCTCTTGCAATCTGTGCCCCTAAACCTGGGGAGTGATCTCAGCAATTATAGATCAGAACACTTCTCAGTTTTAACGAAGACTTAGCACTTTATTGGCGAAAAGTTATACATTAACCCTATAAGCGCCAAACCTCTGACACAGATATCCCATTGTCTCTTCTCTTTTGAAACAAGTGACACACTATCAGCCATTGCATGTTGATTAACAGAATTACTACCCCCCCCCCTCCCCCATCTTGCTTTATAGCTTGCAGTTGTTCGATATCCGAGGCCTGGCAGTTACAGGGTTAAATTCATATTTTGTTTGATGTTTATCTACTGAATATGAATAAGTATGTTTATATCAATCAGCCAGTTTGTTTACTGTTGAACCATTTTTACTAGCCATTTTGATATATGGCCTTAAAACACTGTTGTGAAATATGGCGATATAAACATTGTTATCATTATCAACTGACAAATGCAGACACCTTTTTTTTTTTAAAGAAGAATCACCATATATATCTTAACTAAAATATAGAAAGCTACTTTCTTCATTCAGGACAGATTTAGCTCAAATTGGTTGTGACAAATCTTTGAAACTCTTGAATGTGGCATTTTGATGTGAATCGTATTCAAATATTATATCAGTATAGTTTATTTTTTTTAAATAGTTCTATTCCCCCTATAGTCTCGACAAATTGACATGCATCAATCCATTTACAATTTTACTCTACTGAATATGACGGGCAAAAAACAAAGTTGGTCAGCCTTCAAAACCTGTTCGCCAGAGCGCTGCGTACAATAGAAATAGTTAGTAGGAAAATAGCTGGATTATCTCGGGTTGTCTTTAAAAGCAGAAAAAAATAGACAGAAATGGTAGAATGAAATCAATCAATTTTCCTAAAAAAAAAAATATAATAAATAAAAAGGAAATCAAGACAGAACAGCGTACACAATTTCTTTAAATAGCGATCAGTTTAATCATTAACAACAACAACAACAACAACATCGAAGTGCACCCTCTTACCATACACTTTGAGTCGCAGGGCAATGTTTTAGGCTATTATTATCCCCAACAAAGTTCATGAGTTCTTCATAAGTCTATTCAAATTTCTTTCGATCAAAAGGGGATTCCCCGTTAAGGGGAAAAAAAAACACCTATTCAGATGCAATAGTATCACTAGCAAATCACGGCTTTCCTAGGCATGAGAATGCAAAGAAATGGAACGATTTGTGTGGTCTTTATCACAGCTGATTACTCGATAAGGTAAACTGTGCATTCTCTGCCAAGATGAAAAATTCTGAGCCGTACTTTGCTTAGTGAAGGGTGTCTGTTACACGTTGGTAAGTAGCTTGTATTGCTTTATAGAGTTTTGCTACTATATCTCTCTAATTAAGAGAAAAACAATTTATTAATTTAATTCAATGAATTTAATTGATTTTATGCTTGCTATTTTTCTGTGTGTGTTTGTTTGTCTGTTTGGCGGTCAGCTTGTATTGGAGAGCATTATTTTAATGTTATCATCCCTCCAATGAAATGGGATGTGGGAAATATCACATTTGAAAAAAAAAAATCTGAATTCATTAGATGGAGTAGGGAGATGTGTTTTATGCCTTTTCCCCTCGACCTTTAATGGGTTAATATTATATGCAATTGGAACACCTGAAAATGTGGTTGTCAGTTTGTTATTCACTCCGTTCTTTTGTGTTCTTGATCGAAGTTCTAATCAGTCGTTCATTCCTTTGTTGTCTGATTGAAAAACAGACAGAGTGAGTGAGAGAGAGAGAGAGAAGAGAAAGAGAGAGAAAGAGACAGAGGGACAGAGAGAGTCTCATGAAACTAGGAGAATCGCAGATGGCGCATTTGGAATGCACGAATGTATGTTCATTGTATCTATCTGAATACTTCAGCAGCAACATGTGCACGGACAGGGCCGAACTAGAGGTCATGGAGTTGGGAATGAAGTATATTAACGTAATTTTTAAAAATGAAACAATTAAAAAAAACACATACGTTCACAATAAATTGTTAGTTGTCAATATGAAACAAAACTTACATTTAGATATAAAATAATTAATCTGTATTTTTTGCATACTTCCGAAATGAAAAGAAACGGTAACAAAACAACATTATCATCATCATCATCATCATTAACAACAACAACAACAACAACAACAGAGTGGTTTATAATTAGTTGATTTAATTTAGACGTATCATCTAATAAGTAGAAGTAAATTCTTTTGCAATGCACTCGTAACAAGAAGAAATTTCAGTCATCGGTAATAGGAGTATCTGCGCCATTGTTATCAACAGCTATGTGTCCTTATCCCTGCATCAGAGTAACTTCAGTTTGAAAGTAAAGGTGTTGCCCCATTTTATATAGGCCTACATGAGCTATTTCTATGTCCTGTGTAACATCTGATTCACTTATTACGTCAGTGGTTTTTTCGTAGGTGGTAATTTGGGAATACCTAGAAATGACCCCAGCTAATGTTTATCGGGTACGTCGTATCTTTTTCCTTTCACAGCCTTGGCAACTCCAGGTCTAGAAAAAAAAAACCACACAAAAAACCAGCTCGTCATAGTCTGGGAATTCAGATTTGATGTACGTGGTTACAGGGTGCGTCAGGCTGACCACTAAAGTATGTAGATCTACGTGCATTTATTTTACTTACGAACGAATTAAACGAATCATTGTCTGTCTCACGAAGGAGTGTATATGAAATAAAAGCCTTACTTGAGTTCCTGTTCTATTTTTTTATATTTTCATAGAGCGGTATATTTCACAGAGAATTATATTTTCATAGAGCCGTGCGGTATATTGCTTAGAAAGCGCCTCATTCTCACGAACTGATATGTTGTCATCTAAGTCCTCTGGTGCGAATACAACGACTATTTCTCAAATTTACTTTGATCTCACCCAAATCTGTATGTAATGATACGCCCCTTCTTGGGATGAATGACGAAATGATATTATAAACAAACACGAAACATGTATAATATATTTGATATGACAGCAAATAATAGCACCATGATGCATGCACATGGCATGTCGTCACTCTAGGATAATGGCAGAAGGTATTCCGAGCAGTTTAGAGATATTGAGGAAAACGTATTTGTAGCGTATAATATATCATTTACTGACGTATACAGTTATGATTCTATTGGATAAATCCATCATTCTATTGACACCTATCTCTTTTGATGATATTAACCGATAGTTTTCATGCTTAGGAGTCATCAGATATTGTATTGTAAGTCTGATGGATCCAGTAACCCTGTGATCGTCTAGGTACGCTGGTTAAATTAAATTTAAAAATAGAATGCAAAAATAAAACTTAATACCAATGCTTTAGGTAACGGGAAACTATGTGAGGTATGTCAGAAGCTTGCATCAGCTTTTGACGTGATATATCGACATTGTTTAACACTGAGCCAGCTCAAGTTGGTTCTACGCACGTATTTCCTAGTGGGAAAGCATAGAATTACAGACTTGGCATCAGTGTGAACAATTATCTCAGATAGCAACCACAAAGAAGAAAGAAAGAAACAAAAGCAGCAAACACACACACACACACACACACTCACTCACACATACATACATAAGAGTTCCCTTTCGGTAAATATGATGGTATTTATCTGTTATAATTTATGATGAAATCTTGTTTTGTCACATAACAATGAGTAGAAAGATGATATCATTTTTTTTTTTTTTTACTCTGGCCAATTTTTTATCCATAAAAAAGAAAAGAGACATTTATCTGAAAGTTTGCACCTGTCTTTTAGTATCAGCGTCTCTTGAATACCCTTTCACCGAAAAGTTACGAGGCTGTACTGTGAGTTTTTTTTTTTTTCCCTTGCTTATCTTTTTACATAAGGCTTTTCTGAAAATTCTGACTAATATGCTTGAATCCGTTCCATATGTAAAACAGATCATCTATTTGATTACGTGTGTATTTTGGGTAAAACGTGATATTTCCACTACAACTGCGGGTTTTGCCATAAGGTTAACCCTAAAAGTACCAAGAGAATTCCACTACAAATAAAAATTAACTTACTCTTTGATCAGATCAGCAACTTGATCCTGCTAAGGTTAATGAAATTCTTTCTTCCCATGCAATCTCCATTATCTAAGATATATTTATGAGTTAACCGAGATATGACATAAGCTAGAAAGTACATATATCTTTGACAAGCTCATATTTAACTCCATAATTTTATTTTTTACAAGCTCATGTAATACATTATATAAATCTTTGTATCTAAAACTTGACTCAAACATTGTACGTTTTATCTCGAATTCTGAGATAACTTATTTGCTCTCGTTTGAGAAAATCAAGAATTACGACGAGCAAACAATATAGCAGTTTTTTTGTTTTTTGTTTTTGTTTTATCGAGATAACCTCCACTAGGAGGTTGAAAGACGTATTAAAGAACGTAACATATTTTTTTTTTTCTGGCACTTAGAGACGTAGTAATCTGTTTTCACTTAGACAAGGACTGGCACTGTATCTACGCACATCAGAAGGTCTGATTGTTGAGGGCGTGAGTCGGAGTCAGGCTGACGAACAGCCAGGTTAAGTTCTAAATAACGTCTTTTAACCTCCTCGTGAAGGTGATCTCGTAATAGCCAGGAGTGCAACAAGTGAGTTGTTTAAGTGTAATTCTAATTATATACGCCATGTGAACACTTTATATTAACCCTGTAGATATCACTTAGTCAGAGTAGTCTAATACCTTCATTATTTATTTAATTTTTTTGAAAATACTATAACCTTTGTAGAAAAAAGTAATGATTATGAGATCATCTCCAAACCTCTGATTTTATGTTTTCAAATGTTTGTTTGATTTGCTCTCAACTATAACTTACATTCCCTAGCTACAGATTACAAGTGTTTCTAATGTGACATTGTCTTTTTTGTAACTTGTCTGGACCGGGAGTCTTGCATATGGGTTCTCTGCTAATTTATTGATCCTTAATGACAAGTGTCTTCTGGTACATAATTGTCCATTCTATTAGCTTGACCAAAGTGTATTGCACGTCGTATCTCTATTATTCGATGTCTTTTGATGCTTATGTTTTTCATGTACTTTTTTGCATAGACATTTGAGTATCTGTCATAGATTTTGGTGCTATGGTGGTTTCTGGATTCTGTAATTGTGAAAAGATATCTCAGACGTCGCCTCTGGCCAAAATTGATATCAAAGTACTCGACATGGCTGTCAGACAGTAATTTGTTGTTATCCGTGATGGTTAAGAACGTTGGTGTGTGTGTGTGTGTGTGTGTGTGTGTGTGTGTGTGTGGGTGCGCGCGCGCATATCTATGTGCGTGACAGTGAGTGTTCGTTTTTTTTTTTTTAAATGAAGTCTAATCTCAATGCTCCTAACTTTGATCTGGTACTCGTTCATAGCAGACTCTCTCTCTCTCTCTCTCTCTCTCTCTCTCTCTCTCTCTCTGACTGCCAACGAAGACAAAGAAAACAAAGAAAAAACAAAATTACTTGCGTCAGCGACCAACTTGCTTCATCTCTGAGTCAGTTTAACCCCACAGTTCATTGTACTTTTGACAAGCTAGTGATATAAGGTGCTATATCTCATTTATAACACTGGAAAGTTATGGAAAATAGCATCTGTCGCCAGCATTACAAGCACGTCTGGATATTCGTTCATTTTACACTGTTATATTTAGGATTAAATTTGTTATTATGCAAACTCAAGGAAATCATAATAGTCTAAGAAGGCTTTTGGTACAAATGAAGACTAGGCCTATTTTTTAATTATTTTTTTTTTATGATGGGGTTGGGGAAAGGGAAGACCGATGTCCGGTCTTCTTAAAGAAGGAATATGGCTCGGAGGTTCTGTCTATACGTCAAAAAAAAAAAAATTAAAAATTTGGTAATCAAAACTTGGACGAAGAGTAGACATAGATGTCCGTTGTCTGGGCAAAATTTCCAAATTCCAGATTTCTGCCAAAAATTCTTTTCACTAAGGTGGGTGCAAACTTAAAGTAGTGATAGTCATACTCTCTTAGGATTGGAGGACTAGATTTTGTACACGAAGGTGAGAAATAGAGAGAAAGCCAAGAGAGAGAGAGAGACAGGGGGGGGGGGGAGAACAAAGGAACGGAAAAAAAAAAAGAGAAAAAGACATAGCAGACACCCCCCCCCCCCCCCCCTTTTTTTAAAAAAAAAAAAAAGAAAAAGCACCAAACTGGTTATCAGTGAACAACTTTAAAACATTCGGGACGATTTTAGATCTGTCTGGATATTGGAACCATTTCTAGAAGTATTTGTTTACCTGACTCACATATTGTACATGCACAACATTGTTGCAGTAATGTGAGAATGCCATTTGTTTACTTGTTTTCATGACTGCACATAAGGAGTGGAAATACATTATATTGTGCTGAATTGATTTGTTTTTCCTTCCTCGTTCTATACCCTATTTGCAAATGTTGATCGTATGCTGCCAATTTTTTCACTGTCCCAGAAAGAAAAAAAAAAAAGAGCCAGAGCACATACGCCCAATGTCTAGATTCATTCTCACCAGAAGACGGGGATTGTAATCAAAAACTTCATTTTTCTCAAAAATTAGTATCTGTTTTCACTTTGTCAAAAACAGAGCCCAGGAACTGGATATTTCGCCCGAGGCCTATGGTGAGTGAGTGAAGCTGATACCATCATACCAATGTTTGAGGAGGCATACAGTACTGGTACGTGCAACGTTTCTATTGATTCCCGGGCCAGACTATGCACTGCAAATCTATTTAGTCTGAGTAAGACAAGCCGTAGCGTCAATCGGGAAAATCCACTGGAGGCCGCCAGTGTAGTCACACTGACGTGGCCCTGCAGGCTGCACACTGCGTTTTGGCTTGTGCACGTTGCAGCTGGTGAATACTCCACGTACGTTCGCAACATGTTCTGTCCCTTTTTCCTCCTTTTTTCTTCCCTGCTCTTTCTTCTTCTCATTCTTTTTTCCTTCTTCTCCCACGTCCTCTGTCTCTTCCTCCATTTCTCCTTCTCTACCTCCTTTATCTCCCCTCCTCCTTTTTGACTCATCCCCTTACACTTTCCTTTCTTCCTTTGCCCTCGATTTTCTCTTTCTTTGACCTCTTTATTTCAGCTCTCCCCTCCCCTCTTCTATTCCTTCTTCGTTTCAGTCTCCTTCCTCCTTTATCTGTTGCTACAAATACGCTCTCCAGCCAATTTTGCTTGTCTGAACATTATTTGCAAATCATCATTGTTATTCTTGTTATTATTTTGTAAATTCAATATCTTTGCGTACTCTGATAGTGTTTCTTTTTTTTTTCTTTTTTTTAAAGTGAAAGTGGTGTGTATATGTGGTGCATAATATCTCGAAATGAAATGTATGGTTTCTTGAATGTTACACATGATATAGATCTACATATTTATAATATCAAATATATTACGTAGCAAAATCAAAGGTGGTTTACACTCTATGTAAAGAAGTGGATAATATGATTATTTTAGCCGTTCCTGCTTGTTTAATATGGCGATTAGAATGGGCAAGGATATGAAAAATTAGAAATGTATTGTGATTTAGGAAGATGGGTTTAGTTGATGATGAGTGCATTCTTCAAATACATTTTGTTGTGATTTTTCTTACTGCCTACCATTACTTAATATTCACAAGACCCTCAGTTAACCCCCCCCCCCCCTCTCGTATTTTCTTATCCAATCAAAAATATTGGAGCTCAGATTAGTCATCCCATGGTGATCTTTGCAAGTATTGTTATTCGTCCAGTAGTCTACTTAAAAAAAAAAAAAAAAGCTATGAAAATCATCATGTACGTATCTGCAACTCGGGAAAATTCTTAAACCTCCAACTATATATCACCATGAAAATTAGCAACCCTGTGTCTGCATTTAATTTGTAGCTGAAGGCTGTAAGCTCGCCTTGAGTTACACTAGGATCTTCTTAATTAAGATTTGTTTTTCTCGAAGGTTCCTTAGCGGTTACTGTTATGTTGTTCGTTAGCCTTTCAACCTCCAGTTGAGTGGTTATCTCGTTACCCTTAGCCTGCAGTGAACTCAGCAAGAGTCACCAGGAAACCTGACTCAGCTATGTGCTTCTACTGGAAAATCCCGAACGGCAACTACTCATTAATTTTATCTTTTCTCGTCTGCCATTGTCACAGACATGAAAACAACCCCAGGTCTCTCATGGTGTGTTAAATAAAACGGTTGCGTTATATTTACGCCTTTCAACCTCATGTCTCTCGAAGGCAAAAATGTCAAAAGCCTGGCCTATTTTGTAACCAAACTATCGGTTTTCTGCTCATGGGGTACGTTGGCCATACTATGGTCTAGATAACATAAGGCATAATAATTGTATGCTCATGTAAACCAGAAGCAGTTTTTTTTAAAATTCTTACACAATTATGTATTATACGACAGTGTACATTTTCACATCTGGAGCATAGTTTCGGTTTTTGTGTGGTAGATGGGTTTGATATAATATCAAATCGTAAATTCATTTGGTTATTTCAGCTGTAAGGAACATCGACAGGACCATAGATAGGCCAAGGTATCTTGGTCTGTAATAGACAGACGGATAGATATAGATAATTTGACAGATAGAAAGAGAGGTTGATCGACATACAGACAGATAGATAGATAGATAGATAGATAGATAGATAGATAGATAGATAGATAGATAGATAGATAGATAGA
>JBCEWB010085410.1:0-12670 GCA_039654565.1 Peronia peronii
CAGCGGCGGCACATCACACACTAGCACACAAGTACGATCAACTGAACATCGCTCACAACACATTTGCGACACCCCGCATGCACTAACACGATTCGTTACAAATACAATATATAACTCCTTCAAGTATGGTCCCATAATCTACAATGATCATTGTTTTGCACGAAGTGGAATCAGGAGAACAAAGTGAAGCCACAAACTACAAATGATAGCATTGTCTAGACTGTTTAAAATATTATAGACTGCTATAATATTGACCAAGAATAAAGTCACCCTCACAGGTATAAATTCATTTAATAAGAGAATGGGGTATTTCAAAGGTTTGTTTATATGGTGTGGGTTTGTCTAACGCTCACCATTTGTAGAAAGCTGCCTGTCATGTGCAGATATAATATGTGCACAAATCATTATGTAAGTAACAATCTCTCGGTCATATCACAATACCTCATGGAAAGAGATGCAGTTGGTGATGTCACCCTACATGATTTTTACATGTTATCTCTGTACATGTCCTGACATTCATAAGTTAATTGCCTAATTTATTTCTGGCTATTTTGGGAAAAACAGGAAAAAGTTTCATTTCAATAAAGAGCATCACATATATGTTATATATTAAAAGATGGAAACTTCCATTGAAATTCAGTTTTGGAAACAGTGCTTCAAAAGAAATGTAGTTAAAGACTCAAAGTTATAAGCTGTGGCCTGGACGCAGTTTGGCAGAAAAAATGACTTAGGTGATTATTGTATGAGTGTGATGGTGTGTTTTGCAGTCAACAAGCTAAAAACTATGGAAAGCAAAAACAAGGTGTCATCAAAAATGCTGATGTCTCTTTTGCTTTCCCCAGTTCCTACTCATAGTTGATTGTTCCCGACTGTTCTTGTTTTATTATCATCTGAACAGTTTTTAGCAGCAAGCCAATATGTACTTAGTTAGACACTCTTACTCCTATTGCAAATTCTCTTCACTTATATGCCATAGACATACAGTCACTCTTCCTTCTCTCCTTTTATCCTTTATATCTGGTGTGATGAAGCAACTGCTAAAGTGGCTGCTGAAACTGGGCACAAAGAATCACAGGATATCTGGTCATCATTCCTTCATACAGAAACATACAAAGTTTGTGTGATTCAAGCAGTATTCTGAAATTTCTATAATCAGTGAATGGTAACTTGTACTAAATCTGAAAATTATGTCCATGAAAATTTATTGTCCTTTGTTTAGAATACATGCAGGGACATTCATTTGTGTTAATTACTCAGCTATTTACACCATCTTCAAGCCCTACCATTGTTGTCATCAAAGTCACTGTTTTCCTGAAACGATCATTAGCAAAATATTTTACCTTAAATTTTGTAGGTCTTTGATCTAGTTTAGAGAAAATAATAGAAGATAACTGATATGTTTTATTTTTACAACCATTCCCCACATTTTAATGTTACTTTTGAGAATTTTACAGACTCTGAATTGAATAAGTACTGGCTCTTAAAACATAAACCTAATACTCCCTACACTTTAGCCCTTATGGCACAATGCTAAAAGTTTTATAGCATTTCCTCCAGCAGCAGCAGATGTTCCTTACCTGTTCCACAGCAAAACATCCTGAATTTTGTAGCAGTCAATCAGCAGTAAGATCCCTGACTCTTATGGCATGAAATTTCTCACTTAAGTACATTGTGTTCTCCAGCTATAAGCATAATGCCCTCAGCTACATAAATGTCATGTCATTTAACTGGGTGAAAAACGACATGAATGTCAAATTTTTCATATACATGTATAGATATCTCACTGCCAGTACAAAAAAATTAAGTATGCCTGATGTCGATAAAAATTTAGCTGCAATTTGTCTGTAGCAAAATATTCACATTCAAAGTTAATCCCTGTGGCCTTATGGTCAGCAAAATTCAGTTTTCCCTACGAAGTCATCTTTGATATCAAAATGATTTTCCTGTAACACACAACATTATCTATAGTAATAATACATTTATAACAGGAACAATCCAAGCTAAAAATAATATCTTTTCTTGAAACATTTATATTTTTCAGTTGGCTTTCCAGTCCAAGCTAGCCCCAAAATCAACTGTCCAAGAATACCCACACCAGGCAACCCATGATGCAGACAGGTTGGGACCATATGTCATCGGAGATGATAACTTGTAACATAATGTTTGAGAACTGGAGAGATCCTGACATATCTTGACATTCTAATATGAAGAGCTGATCAAGATACAGCATTCAACACCTGTCATATTTTACTATTGTCCTTTTAATGCATAAATTTGTTCTCACTGTTCCAAAAGAAACACTTAACCCAGCTTGAGCATTTTTAAAAGGAATAACAAACTAAATAAGTGATTAAAAAATATGCCTGTCTAGCGATCTCTGTGTACAAGAAACAAAACTTGAGA
Organism: Peronia peronii; assembly: GCA_039654565.1. Lineage (NCBI taxonomy): Eukaryota > Metazoa > Mollusca > Gastropoda > Systellommatophora > Onchidiidae > Peronia > Peronia peronii. The sequence continues at coordinate 2,404 of JBCEWB010085410.1, forward strand.
ATATAGTCTTGGGTCATAGCTGTATAGAATTTATAGAATACTTTTCTAGCACAGGTAAATATAATGGACGTGGATATTAAAACCTCTATTATAAAAAATGAGGAGTTAAGTGTTTTACTTGTGACACTGAGGCTATTCTATAAAATCTGTTCCAAAGCATATATAATAATACTAAAGGCGCAAAAATATGATTTAAACATTTTGTCCTGAAATTTGGGACACAGCATGGTGAAAAAAATTATCGATCCAGTCAATGATTTCAAGCACTTTTCCTCACAGGTGAATAATGAATTAACGACAAACGTGCAACTGCAAGAGACTTTGAAATGAGCATTTAAATTTGTTGCTAAAAATGTGTTGCTGCTCAAACTGCTTTTGTCATATATGCTGTTGTTCTCCAAATGTATATTTTCTCTTCAGTAGTGGCTATTTGACCGACTAATCGCCTAAATAGCCCAAACTGTGCTCTTTTCGCTATTTAAGCGACTGGATCTATCTTGAACATTTACAACACTGGGATAGGCCAACTGCCTGTACGATGCGAGCAATCATGATACAGTTTAACGTCAGATTGTTTACTTCAGGGAAACATGGCGCTAGGCGTGTAATAAAATGAGGAGAGGATTTTCTTTGTTTGCCAACATGTGGGACAGTGCTGGTGACTTTTCCGTTGGACTCAACTCATAAAGAACTGAATCGTGAATCTCCTTGTCATGGCGAAACGTCTCATTTCAAGAATCTATGAGTTTCATTGTTATTATTTTTTTTTTTCAATAGCAGATAGGATGATGCATTTCACCCACACACAACACAGATACACACAGTCTCCCTCTTTCTTTCTTGCTTACACTAGTCACATTGACATGCAATACACAAATACATGTACGAAAACAGTGATCTGAAACAGAGAGAGCGAGAGATCCTAATCTAATGCCACAGACTAACTTTGTTTTTATTCATTCGTTTTAGTTTCATATACAAAAGATACAAAATTACTTATTGAGAGCACATGCTTTATTTTCAGATTCATAACTTGCATATATGATCTGTTGTATGATTTTTATTTTACTTATTTATTCATTTATTTATTTATAGTGCTGTGCCAAAACTGATTTTAATATAGCGTTGTTTAGCTCAATGGGCAGCACTTCAGTGACAATTTTCTTATTCAATGACTCAAAAGATTAAAAGTTCACAGAGCTGTACAAAAGAGCACATCATTTCATGATAAGGTCAGGAAGACAACTGTACTTAACAGAAGAAAAAAAAGTTACCCTTCCGCAGCGAATTTTTGAGTTTTGTGTATGGTATATAAACATGTAGACCATATAATTTTTTAGGAGAGATGCAACTGCTAAATAAAAATTACAGGGGCCAGCACTGCTATCGAAAGCCAACAGCTTGTGTGTGATACATTTTACAAGCCAAATGGCCCAGACTACGCCCTGATGCACAGCTTACTGCACAAATTTGCTTACGACACCAAGGTAGAGACGCTGGGCTGTTTGCCCAATCCTCAAAGTACAGAAAAAAAAATATGGAAAAAAATGTCATGTATGGAAAACTAACCATGAATTATATCTTGACATGAAATATATAGAGAGCGTAATTTTTCCTCACATAGGGCTACACATATTCACGCACGCACACACATACACATACTTACACAGGTACACCACACTACATTATTATTAGCAGGCATGCACTCACACAGTAAATCAGACATTAAGATTCTGTATCATGGGTAACATTATCTTGTCCAAGAAGGGTAAACATTGGGCTTCCATACCCTACAAGCCATAGGGTCGTTGAGTCACTGAAAAAAAAAATGCCGGTTCTCATCTTTGCCATATCACAGCAGGAGCCGAACTCACGACGTAAGTTTTTGATGAGTAACAGATACCTAGCCTATCAACCACGGCGCTCTCCTCTCCCTTTCCCTCCTCCCTCCCCCGCAAACCAGCCATATGCCTCATCCATGGTCACGCTCTCCCCTCCCGCTCCTGAAGCTTAATCTTACGTTCTCTTCACACATTTTATCCACCTGCGAACAGGTATCTCTTCAAGTAGAGATAACTCGGCCTTACACTTCACATCAAGCATGAGTGAATAGCTGCTATTGTTACAATGAAGTCATGACTCTTTTTCCAGGAAATAAAAGGTCATTATATATATTCTGATGAATTTTACCACTGGATCAATAGTACAGATAAATAGTTCATAAACAAGTAAAGATCAGAAAATAATGACTCTTATTATAGTTCTATCAGTTGTAAATTTTCCACTTCCATAATTTGAAAACTGCCCGCACTGAGAATGGTGAAAATGATAAACAAATTTTTGATTATTTGAGCTTGTATCACCAGTCTCACAGAGTTTGAACTGAGCAGACTCCGCTATATAAAATGTATAAAATAAGAAAACAAAACAACGAATGTTTCCTTTTATCTTTACAGTAACTGTTGTACATATACATTCATTTATTTGTTTAATTGTTCAAAGCATCAAATGAAAGATATTGTCCCTCTGTTTTTTATTCTTTATACCACTCATTTTATCTTTTCCTTTTATTCACACACTCTTCAGGGACCATTAATTCACTGAAGACTGTGCTTGTTTTGAGTTTGGATGCACTGAAGACTGCCATTTTCAGAGAAATTTCAAAAATTAATAAACACACTTTTCATGGCCCCACATGAACCATTTTAACACATATGACAGTAGTAAATCAACATAGTCTGATACAGAAAACAGAAATGGATTATGTCACATAGTTATTTTTTAATGATTTTTTAAAAATGAGTCAGATTTCAGGTTATCCGAGAATTTGGGGAAAATATTGGAAAATATAGATCTAGCAGAGCTGTCCAATAGTCAGACAGGGATGGTTTCTACATCTCTACCTGCTGTGCAAAAAAAAAGTTTCTCTAGATGAAGAAGCACTAGATATAGACAAGGACGATGCTGGTGCTTTGCCTATAGCCTTCTTAGTACTACGCCCAGGAATACGAGATCTAGATCTAGATTTAGGAATTGTTAGACCACCTGTATCATAGAAATCTCACTTGCTGGATCTACAGGTTCATAATTGCAGTCTCTTGTGTCTGACAAGTCAGCGTCAGAATCAACAGAGTCATTGAATAGTTTGAAAACTTTCCACTTTCCTTGCCTTTCCCTGCTCGCCTTTGTGTTTATTAGATCAACTCGATTGTTGTGTTCCTTCCCTACTTTCACTTTGAAATGACTTTCCTTGTTCTTCAAAAACTCAAAAAGTTACCGACAGACTTCTGCCAAACTCAGTATGAAACGAAACACATTAAGAGACATTTCCTGGGGCATTTGCGGGAAATGGGTCAGTGTGAAAAAATTATAAAAATGATCCTGCGTAACATGTGGGAAACGTCTCAATTGACCACCAGACCATCCCGCATATGTCACGGGAAATGTCAGTGAGTCAATGACAGACAGATCTCTTCTTGGTTTTTATTTTTGACATGCGACAAAACAAAGCTTTCTTTTCATTTTCTCACAGGCCATAACATCAGTGTTATAGTTTATCTTTTCATTGTGACTGAATTTCTTTTTGGTTGTTTGTCATTCTTTGTCTTTTTTGAGACACAACTTCAGTCTTTTTTTTTTTATATAAATCTTGCTGATTGAAGGTTGTGTTCCTGTTTGTTGTGACATAACACCCTGTCTTGTTTTTCTTTTGCAAATGAGATTAGCCTTTTCTTTTTTTTTTTAGTTGGCTTTTCCTTTTTTTCAAAAAGAACAAAGTTTCACTTTTTTTTATATTTGTTGCACTGTTTTTCTGTATGCTCTTAGAACAGACAAACCTATCCAAGTGAGAGATAGCAATTTTTTTTTACAATGGACAAATTTACAATTGAATTCATTGACAAACAGGTTTACTGGGACCATTATGAAATGATTGTTATATTCAAAAGTCTCTTATTGTCAGGACAACAGTTAAGTCTATTTGTCATATAATAAACATGAGGAATATATTCAGTGAATTTGCACACAAAGAGTACTTAAACTTTTTTTTTTTTTTTAGCTTGTATACAATACAAAGGTATGTAATCATTCTTTGACATTTGTCATATGTAAGATTTTATTTGTTTAAGTTGTTGTTTTTTTCTTTTGATATTCAACAGTTTTCATTTTATTAGTCATAAGTATTTTGTGGATTATGATCATTCCTGCATATGATGATAATGACAATGGTATATTTTCTGGTTGTTTAATGCTATTACATGTATTAACATTAAGCTGATCAAACATTATAAATTATAATGCACAAGTACAGATACTTCAAAAGGTGTAAAGCAGGACATATTGGGGTTATTGTTTATTATATTGAAAATTCAATGAATACTGTTGTGCTTAGAGTGAAGAGTTATGTCTGGATTTAGGCATACAATAACAACTGGATTTTATACAATAGTTTTGTAAATGTTACCTTTCTCCGAGTGTAATGAAAATTTCAGTTAGATCAGCATGTTTCAGCTTTTCATCAACAACATGGGTATTTGCATCCATTTGTCTCAGATTTTACCTGAAAAGAAAAATGATATTTTAATCACAACATTGTAGATATCATGGAAATAAAATGTGGGAAAATGTATTAAGATAAAAATAAAAGGCATAGAGAATAAAAAGTAAAGTGACTGAAACAACACTGAGCTCAGTTTTTAAGTGTTGAAGTTTATAAAGTTTTATTGGCATTGGCATTTTTTGGGTGGAGGGGGGAGGGGGGGTTAATTTTTGTTTTTGTGGAGAAAAATTCAGGGAGAAAAAAATTAGCCTAAGACAGTTTTTGAGACTGGCAGTTTGTTTGTTCTAATGTGAAAGAGAAAGAGGATCGAAGAGATTGAAATAAGCCAGAAACTGTCATTTCTAGTGTTGGAAAAGTTTGTGCATGTAAATTGTTTTGTTATGCATCAAGTGCTTGCTTTTGTGTAGATCTAATAATTATTTGCTAAATGTTGCTCAACGTGTCAAAATATTTTACTTTTATGGACATTTTTTATTTTGATATTCAAGGTACATGTACTGTACTTGATATTAGATATGGACATTCATGAAATGTAAAACATTATGATCTCATTTTATTGTGGAGATCGTTAAAACTTATGAAGTTAAAATAACTGGCTAAATTAGCACTTGGTATAATTCACTGATGCATATGTTAATCATCCGGTGGAAATAGGTGGTCAGTGAGACTGTGGCTGTGAACTACTTTACTTAGACAAAAGTATACACTGTAAACAGATGAAACAATGTGTGTGAAGAAATTATTCAAAATGGGGATTGTTTTTGACCAGCCAATTCCTTCCTTTCCCTGACACAAGGGCTGTCGACCAAGCAATGTGAAAAAAAGAAAAAAAAATGTCCTTGTCATTTGAAAGACTACTCTTAAAAAAAAAAATTGCTAATAATATTATGACAAGAAGAAAGTATTTTTGTTATACCATCAATTTTCCTGAATCAATATGATGTAGGTTTCAAGTAAAGACAGCAAAAGCATTTTTTTTTCTTTCCATACAATGTTTTTTTAACACCTCTTGTGTTTGACAAAGAGAAGTAGTAGAAATGGTCAAAAATACTACCCTTACAGATTATTTCATGTGAATATGTTCTAGTCATTGTAAGGTCTTGATCTCCATAAAGTGCCAGGTCAAGTCAAGTGAAACAAAGTTTGAAATCTGTCTACTGTGCCAAATGTTTATGGATATGCTGTAAATACTAAATTCTCATACATTGTTGTTGACATGGACTTAGCTGCATATCGTTGCTGTCACTGTTCCCTATCTGTGCATTGATCAAATTTGGGCAAACCTGTTTTGTCATGAAATGTGTAAAAGTAGCCCTTTCTTCTAGTTATATCTTCTGTTAATTTCAAACTATTTTGACGAATAGAAATGTACTTACATTTAAAGCAATGTTGGCAATCCGTGACTAGCAAACAAAAGAACAGAGAGCACTATTCACATTTGGGCAAAGCAGTGGATATGCATTGATAATGAAGAAAAGACTTAGGCGCTACATGCAAAAGGACAATTTCATAAGAAGTGACCAAAACAATGAGCCATTTTTTTCAGCGAGCAAAATGAATTCCCTTTGCCAAGCACAAGAGATATAATACAAACATTGTAAAGAAGAAAAAATAATCACTTTTCCTCTTGTTATTTGAAATATGTGAAGCAAAAAAATTATTTAAAAATTATAACGATGAGAAAGAGGCATCTCCGTCAAAGGCTTAATTTTTTCAAATTCATCCATTAGTTGTGTTTTCAATAACGAGAGAAAAAATGATTTCATCTTTGTTCACACAATGCTTATGTTGAACCTCTTGTACCCAGCAAAGGCAAGTAGTCTGGCAGATGGTCAAAATGGCTCATTGAGGCATTCTTCCTAAAAGTTACGTGCCACACAAACATATAACCAAATGACGATTTTTATCAGTGTGCCATGCACCAAGACAGTTAAATCTACAAAACAGTTTGTTTTTTTTTCCTTTGGCCAAAACAATATTCAAATGATCCATACACAAACAGTGGACAGCTGTATTTAAAAGGATGGAGATATCTGTCTTATATTGAATGAGTTGGATCAAACTTTTGTATTGATATTATTCCAGTTCTCACGTGACTGATATCAGTTTTATTGTCTTATCTGTTGGCTATGTCAACGACAACTTACCTGAATTCACTCAGCGTAGGGTCTTAACCCTTTGAGGGTCAGTAGAAAAAAGTGAAATATGTGGGAAAATATGCTGTCTTTGGCTCACACTCAAAATCAAAATTAGAAACTGGACAGTGGCAAAGCAAATAGTAATAATAATAGTAATAATGAAGGACATTTATTGAGCATTTCATCTTGTAAAGACTGTAAGTTCTTATGGGGCCAAAATATTTTACAGCCCCTCAAAAACAGAAGATGCATCAGTACAAACAGTATCAAAAGCAGATATACAAAGTTATAATATCGCATACAAACATGATCATAGATGAGCTTGTTACCATCAAAGAATATGATACTTTTGAAGGAAATTGAATGCAGAATATGATGAATCCAGGTTCAATTAACGTGGTCTGTTGACCCCTCTAAGGTTAAGCGCCGTCTGATCTGCTGCACCGTTGAATGTGCTTTGAGATTTTAGCTCCTTCTTTTTTCTTTTTTTTTTTCATGCTTTAATAGTTTTTTAGCTTCTGCACTATAGCAGTAATCACCTTACCAGGTTTCATTCGTTGATTCTTCATACCTGTGTCATTTCATTTTTATGAAACCAGTGCTTATGCTGCTTAGCAAAATTGGAATCACCTTTTTTGTTCACTGCAAAGGAATTGATAATGGTAAAATTTGTATTCTTTTTTTCTGCCCTTGTTTCATTTAATTTTGCATAATTATTAGTTTACAATATTTATTCCATAATGAATTTTGTCTTTTAAGAAATTTTGTAATAAGATTAATTATATTGAAACATTTCATGTAACAGCATTTATAACTATATACATAAGAGGATTTTAAAGCTGAAAAAAGTCCACATAAATATTTGTACATTCATCTACTATTTCAGTCTTGCTGATTGTCATTTTCATACATATACAATATATACAATGTTTATAATATTTGGGAGGAACTGGAGACCCATTGCTGTCCTGTGATGTTCTTTGCATTTTATGACAATGAGAATGTGCCAAACTGCAGATGTTGCTATGCTGCGGACCTGATACTCTTGAAAAACTGTGGAATGTAAATATTTGCTTGTTTATTATAAGTACATATACCAAGATAACGTTATAGAGGTTTGAGGGCAACATACTTGCAGTTTAACTGCATATACACTGTATATTTAAGATAGGAATGTGGCGTTGAGGATAATACACTGGAATCTTCATATATTCAAATGGAATAAGAATGAGGTCAGAACTTTTTATCTCTTAAATGCATATACAGTCGAATCTGCTTAATTTGAATTTGCTGGGACCTCCCTAATGGGTTCGATGAACCATTTCACTGCTAACAACAGTACAAAAACATCCTAAAAGGCATTTCTTTGGTGCTAAAAGACATAGATGTACATCCTACTCCAAACAGGTCACCGGCTCAATCCACTGCTGTCGCTCATGCATATTTAACTCTGCCCACTCAGCTCCAGCTGACCGTGGACCAATGGATGGCCGTCCTCATCTTTCCCAGGAGCAATCCCCAGCATTGGCTGTTACTGAATGTTACATGAAGACAGTAACAGATTACATATTATCGCTGTCGGGCGCAAACAGTGTAACTGCGAAAGGGCAACTTTACAGGAGAAGGAAAAAACTGTTTTGTGTTCGCCACAAGTTGTCCAGACCCTTGTTATTATGTTTTATGGCAAAAAATCTGCATACCTGACAGACAGTGCTAATAAAATTTTATGGAGGGCATTTTGATGACTTTGAAATGCAGATACACAGTTTGCACTCGCCTTTCTGTCGACAACTTACACGGTTTATCTGCGCGGGATGCAGACACGTGATAGGTTGTTCAGTCACAGACCCAATTTATGCCGTAATCAGCTACTTGTACATGTAGTTATATGTTATATGGTTTGCGATGTTAGCGTAGCCTATATCAGGGCTATGTTGCCCTGTTTCAGAGTATCAGCCAAGATAATCACCATGTCAAGAGGTTGAAAGGTTTACATAAACCCTAATTGTTTCAGAGTAGGTATACATAGCAAAATCAATGCTAATGAAAATAAATATTGTTGATTGCTTGATTAGGTTTAGTGTTGTGGTAAGATCTGATTTTTATCATATCAATGCAGTCCAATATACTAGAACAGTCTGAAAACAATAAATACCTGACCTTGTCCAAAGACTCTTTTCTTGTTCTTTTTTTTTTTTTTCTGTAACTTATTGTTGTATGTGTTTGTCTAGTTGCTTAGTTTTATTATTTAATTAGCATGCTTTCATGATGACCAACCCTGGCCGGGAGATCTTTGTTTCTTTTTGTCCTATACATTTTGTTGTTATTTTAAAAACAAAAGCTGCTAATCAATGTTTGTAATTAAAGCCAATAGGACAGCTTTTAGCTGCATGTCCACTGTTATTTAGTAGTGTTTGAGTGCGGTCACACTGGTATGGACATTTATAATCACTGCCGAAAATTTAAAAAGCCCTTAAAGTAACCTAAGGCAGTAGGTTTGTCGGCTTCACAAACACATTATTCGTTTTAATTCGCCTTTGCAAATTATTTCATAAGCTCCTCCTACCCCCCATATAATCAAACTGGAAAGAGAAAAAGAAAAGTGAATTTTTGTCAGTACATGTTCTGGAAAGTTATAGGCGTTAATCAAACTTATAAATTAAATTTAACTGATGAGTTTAATTTAAAAAAAAAAAAAAAGAAAAATTAATAAAAAACAAGGTGAAAAAGGCTTTGTAAATAAGACATGATAGCCATTTAAGGTGGTACAACTAATATTACATACAACAGCCATATGGATCTATTGTCGAAAGTTCAGGTTATATGTCTTAAAATTTATTGTAAGATTTTGTTGTCTTTGTTCAGCGATTTATAAACTGTTCATATCATACTTTTCAGAAAGTTTGGTACAGTAAAGAAATCCACTGCCAGTGGTTTTTACATTGTACAGAGTGCTGGCTGTTTGGTTTATGGAACTGTGTAAATGTAATCTTTCTCGTGCACCTTGGCTTATTTACATTTTACTATGACAAGCAAAAGAAAGAAACATCTGGATTGACATGTGGCCAGGGATAACACATAATGTATAATGAAATGCGGGGTTGTTATAAATGGTGCATATTTCAGTGTGGTAACAAAGAGAACTCCACAAGGGGCATTTTTACCCTCAACCGTATTCAATATATTAGTAAATGATTTAGGAAAAGGAATTAACGATAAGTCCATCAGCTTTCGCTATTTCCTGACGACTCGTCCCTGTGGAGTACAGGAAAGAATGTAAATTATCTAACAATTGAAGTCCAAAGAGAGTTAGACAAAATTATAGATTGGATGTGCTCATGGGGCCTTAAGGTAAATGCCAACGAAACAGTTGGAATAATTTTCAGTAGGAGTTCCCTGATTAAACAGAAAGATAAAGTGCAAATAAAAATAAATGAAACCCCTATACAATTTAGAACCCAGACCACCTTTCTCGGCCTCCAGTTAGATAGCTGAATGACCTGGACACCGCACATAAAACAACCCCTACAAACATTAAGCGAACGATGGGGGGGGGGGGGGGGGGGGCGCA
>JBCEWB010085421.1:0-12669 GCA_039654565.1 Peronia peronii
AATGATGAAAATTAATACTTTGCCAGAGGTTTCAATTAGTGATATAGAATTTTCCCCACGTTTTGGCAAATGGTCTACAGTGTTCACATACATGTCTAGACATAGTTATAGTTTGTTTGTCAAAGTACTTATGACAGTGAACATGGTAACCACTAGAGTACCATATCGCCAGGCAAAGATAAAAACAGGGTTCGTACGGTCCTTGAAAGTGCTTGAATTTTGAGAAAAAAATTCAAGGTCTTGAAAAGTCCCTAAATTTGGAAATTGTTGCCAAAGTCCTTATATTTTTGCGCGGATGGTCAATTTCGTTCAGTGACTGATTGTTAGTACAGGCCCGATAATCGCTCCGTATTTTACGTTTGCCGTAAGTTTGTTTCCTATCACGTGCCCGGATTTTCTTTGTTTCGTTCACTGCGGATCTAGCCCAAGCCTAGTCTAGGGCTGCAGGTCCAGTGCAATTTGACGGCACCAGTTTTAGTCGTAATTCTGATGGGTATCGCGGGGAATTAGATCAAATTATTAGTCAGAAAATTTCAGACTTTGGACTTAAGTGGAAGAAATGAACTTTTTGATGGTCAGAAAGGTCTTGCTGGCTGCTGATGTTCCGATTTATTTTCGGAACAAAGAAAGCGAAAATGAAAGCATGAATGTCTTTTGCGCATGCTGGGATAAAGATACGAATTGGGATCTCAAATCACGTTTATAGAGATAGATCTAGATCTGCTCAAAGATCTAGACTCAACATTGAGTCCAGCGGTCGTTCGCCATTTATTAACTGTAAAAGGTCATCACCTGACAATCCCATCATGAGTAGATTATACAAACAGAAAGAGAACATGATCTAGATCTCCTAATCAGTAGGCCTTCAGAGATCGCGTCAAGATCTTCGGCTCAGCATTCCACAGAGATCAAGATTACTGGGATGTAGATTTAGATCTAGATCTATTGTGGTAAGAGAGAAATAGACTGAGTAGATCTATAAGGGAGAGTTTTCTTTGTATGTAGAGAAATACTAAGATCTAGATCTACTTATTATTAATATTACGCGACCTTTTTGCCGTGTACCTGTAGTTCTAGATCTAGTCTAGATCTACACAAAAATATATCGTCTACATATTATATAAAAGACAAAAAAAATAAAATAGTTTTGCTGCAGGTGAGCAAGTAGCAAATTGATTCCGATCTACATCCAGTTGCAGTGAGATTTACTGAATTGTAAAGTGTAAAAGCCAACTGCATTGTAAATGATTTTTACCAAAACCTCTCTTTACCCAGTGTATTAACTGAAAGACCAGTTAGATTTAAACAGATACTTTTTCCAGAGAAAGCTTTATCACTGTGCATGTAAGAGTATGGTCATTCTTAATTTATAGTAAGTAGATTGTGACAGTACAGATGTATTTAAATTGTATACCCAATGCAAGTGCTAAACACACTATTGCACCCATACACACACATTAGAAAAGAAAATAATGAAAAAAATAAATAACTATGCACAGTTTCCTGCCTTTTGAATGAAATTTTACATCCAAAAATGAATCTTCAGTCATATTCATCAGTGAAAGAGGAGGGGGAAGGGGGGGGGGGGGGGGCTACTTTTTCCAACAACCCCCCAATTAGTTGAATGGGTTTGGCTGAAAAACACACTCATCTAACCTGTGAATAACATGTACTTGTATGTTGTGCAGAGTAGTTTCAGCATCAGTGAAGCACAAATCCAGCATGCGACCTGCAATACCATCTATTGTTCATGTGTAAGTCTGTTCAGCAAATATTGTCATTACACATGCGTAAATATCTATGCGCATTTGAAGATACTCCACTTCATGAAGTCCTTATAAACAGTCGGAATGTCCTTAAAAAATCCCTGAAAAGTCCTTGAATTTTGAGGCATCTAGGGAGTGTGAATCCTGTAAAAAGTCCTATTTCCACTTCCTTTTTACAAAAAAGAAATCGACCTAAAATGCATGCACAATGGATTTGTGAAAAATCGCTTTCAATCTGCAGCAGAAATTAGTGTCTAGGTTGATGCAGACCCACAGAGAGGACGATTGTCCATTTCTATTGATGAAATGGTGTATTTGATGAGAGTGGCATTAACCATAGAAAGGGAGATGTTCCGTGTACTAGTATAGCTAGCATGGAGATAATCAGAAAAAAATATCGTCCTTGTAAGTCTCTAAATGCGTAAGTCTGGAAAATTGGGTCATGATGTTTTTGGGTTTATTAAACTAGAATGGGTTTCCCCAACCTCCTATAAATATCAAATCCATAGAACCAATGAAAGTTGCACTTTTTGTCACATGATCTTAAAGCGCGATTCATGATTTCACTTCGATTTGGTAAGTTTTTTGCCTCTCCTGTAAAATTCGTCTTCGTGGACTTACGCATTTAGAGACTTAAAGGGATGATATATAGATCTAGATCTATGTTGTGTGTGTGTATGTGTTTTGCTTGTTTGATATTTACAAAAAAAATACAAATATATGATTTTAGTGCACTCAAATTTGGTATCAATAGAAAGGGAATTTATTTTTCTATTGATTTGATTGAAATCAATAAAGTTATGATTATTTTCAAAAGAAAGTTGCAAAGTTATTTAGAGTTATCCTCCTTAGTTTGGTACTCAAAGGAAATTTTTGGGCAATTTTCTGGTACTCTTAGTGGTTAATTATTGTTTGTAATGTACTTATAGCCAGGAGACCCTTCTTCATGTCCACACTGGACATTCTTGACTCATACTATATGTCTTAGGCCATTTAGTTTGTGGTGCTTGTGCATTTTCTATATTATGCAGTCATGTTCATAAAGTCATTCTAGCATATGTTTTTGTTTTTTGTATTTTTTGTGTGTGTTTATATGGGTGGGTAAAGAAATATTTTTTTTTCTTTTATTAATAAGAACAAATGAAGATGAAAAAGTGTTCTTTCTAGAAAAATTTTAGAATGCTTGAACAGTGGAATAGGTATTTTGTATATTCTCATGCCAGATGATATATATATTTCTGTTTATTGGGCAAGTTAAATGTAACATGTTGCAAACTGTCGGGAAATGGGGCAGCTTACTTAGCATTTTTTTTTTTCTATTAAAACATTTTGTTTTTATTATTATTCCTTTCAAGATTGGACCAGGAGGTTATATTGCTGGTTTCAAGTTTCATCCCACAGAAAATGAGCAATTTTACACTGCATCTCTTGATGGCAAAGTGTGCATAGGAAATTTTGAGAAATTTAATCAGCATGGAGACAACGCCTTTCTGAAACGATTTTCTTTGAAGTAAGTGTATTGGTTTGCTTATTTCTTCCACTTTCATTGATGATTGTTGACATATGATAGGATTGCTATAGTTAACAACTTGTCTCATCTATAACTGTCATCTGTAGCTCAACATGCTTCATGGCCCTGATGTAAAAGGGGAGATTGAATATTATATTAATGTTGCAGGCTATGATGTAGTAATAAAACATTAACCCTTTACCTGACACATCCCTCTCAGGCAGACCTTTCTGAAATTTCACTTGCAGGGACATAACTCTGTACAAAAACATTAACTATTGAAAAGCAATCACACACAGCAGTGACTTGCAGCGACTGTACCAGTCTACCGGTAGAGGCGATTTGCGGCGACTGTACCAGGTAAAGGGTTAAGGGACAACGTAGCAGTTTAAGTTCTCTTTGTAATTAAAGGACAGTTGATGTCGTTATGAGTGGAATGGACTGTTTGACTTCAGACCAACCCCACAAGAGACTCCCAGTGTAATGGAAATTGGTACAAGGGGTGATAATGAACATCTGAAAGAAGCCTCAGCGAAGATGTCTGATCTGGAGTTCTCTGATTTTGTGGGAGAGCATGATATATAATATAGTCACAGTGTGCAACTATGTTTCGTGTAATTCAGCTTCCTGTTCCATTGTTTCAGGCACTGGTTCTGCTCCTTGGATGTGCATCAGACACAAAATATGATGGTGGCTGGAGAAAATGATGGGCGAACCTCACTTTTGACACGGAATGGAGAACTTGTAGGTATCTTGGGTGGAACAGAGGTCTTCAATGCCTATATGATCCATTATGTTACTTTCATGCTGTTAATTTTCTTTTATTGATAGCATTGCTGAATCAAGTGAAATAGAAATCTGTGAAGTCAGCAGGGCTAGTGGATTTCAGAACAGATGGAGGAGATCTACCCTATGGTGTCATTGACTGAAGTGGCCAACACTGCACCTCTGACACTTGTACATTTACCCTAGTGTTTGTCTCTGGAGATACATTTTTTTATTTTGCTAAAAGATTTTCTAATAGAGGTAATGGGAACATGTTGGGATCAAGTCATGTATGGTGAATTATTTTAGGCTGGAATTTCTGGGACTAACGTCTGCATGACCAAAGAAAAGTATTGTCCTTCTTCTGTACAAGTGTCAGGTAATCTAATTTATGCAAGGATTCAAACACTTTTACTATTCAGTGAACAGGCTAATGCCTTCAGTGTGGGGCTGTCGGAAATATCTATTAACAGGTGAATATATGTCTTATTTACTGAATCATCATTTTTTGTTCCTTTTTGTTTGAAATTTTCAGATCTGGGAAAAATTTTTGCACAAGAAAAAAGTGGGTCATGTAGAATTTTCTCCCTGTGACCCAGATCTCTTGTGCACAGCCTCTCTGGACCACACAGTGCGGATGTGGGACCTACGAATGATGGGAAATATGTTGGCATGTCTTGGACATGAGAAAGGAATCAATTCTGGTAAGAGGATTCAGAGTATTTATTGTGATTTAAATGAATGCCTTGTCTTATTAAAGCTGTTTCAGAAAATGGAATCACTTACAAGTCCCCTTTCCCTTTCTCTGTTAGCACTTCCCCCCACCAATGAATGTGTCTCATGTCCATTTCTGGCTGACAAAACTGTGTCTCCGGTTTTTATTCTACCTAGTACTAAAAGAACACTATTTAAAGAAAGAACACAGACTGCTCTTTAGATAGACTTTGATGAACTCTTTTCTGCTTTGATTTCTACAGCCTATTTCAGTTTGACGGATGGAGCAAGACTATTGACAACAGATCAGTTTGATGAACTTCGAATTTACAGAGCTCCGTTCTGGCATCTTGAATCATGTGTCAAACATCCTCATAGATTTTTCCAACACATCTCACCAATAAAGGTATGCAAGCAATTCGGTATTATTTTTTTGAGCCATCATTGGTTGTTGATAGTTTACAAATATATCATTATGTTCATATTGAGAATTTTCAATATTTGCATTGGAAGCCCATGCATATTCTTTTTTATTTAATTTATTTATTTCTTATATATATATAATTGTATGAGTGTATTCTTTTTTTTTTTTTTTTCATCCTTTGTTTGAGGCTTTGGGGTTTTTGAGTGGAGTGGGTTATTGTCTAGGTTTATTAATCTTGATAATCAATTACCTTTTTATTTGGAAAATGATGTTTGTGACATCTGGTAGTGAGAACACTAAGCTACTGATCATCTGAGAGGAATATTCAGATTCACTATATGCAAAAGTACATGTGACTGCAGTTGACTGATAGTGGCAAACAAAACATTCTCTTGTTAATTTTTACAGGCATCATGGCACCCACTCTGCGACAAAGTTTTGTGTGGTCGTTTTCCGGATCAGCGCAATCATCCAGAGTTTGGATCTGAGACGGCCATTGATGTGTGTGATGCTGGCACTGGAGATATGAAGGTCAAGCTCCAGGACAGGCTGTACAAGGGAATAATTACAGTATGTGCTCAAACTGCGTTCTGTATATTAATTTTTTCTTTAAGAACATATGGGTGATTCAGTGCAAATAAATTTTGCCATAAGCAAATGGAAAAACTGGTACAGTTGAGTCCACTCAAATCAGAATCTGATTATTTGAATTTCCAATAATTCAGCAGCGCGAGTTTCTTTACCTTGAACCAATCAGGCCACCACAAAGGTAAAAATTGGCTACTGTCCTTTCCATGTGGCAAACAGTGTACAAGGGCCAGTGCTGCCAATCAGTCTATCAATAATCAGGCGTCCTGGCAGAGCCTACAGTACAGGTATATGGGTAATTTAATGTACTACATATGTACATATGGCGGAAAACACTCAAGAGGAGAAAAATGCATTTCCTGTAATAGCAATGTGCTTGAAATAATTTATAAGTAATTTGTCCGTTTTGTCTCTGTTCACCTTTTCTGCTTTTCTTCTAGCTGCATAAGTAGTATTGCTATGCAAAAGTATGTTTTAGTGTGTTTATTTTGCCTTCAAAACATCTCATCTACAGGAAACCCGACATCGCACATTTCCTTTTTCAGACAGCTATGAAATAGAGGGTTAGATTTATATCTGGAAGACCTAACTAGAGGGACTCAATAGATGAGTCTATGAAAGGAAATGTTAAAAAATACAAAAAAAACACTTTGAAGAAAAAAAAATCGCTTAGTTTGAGCTGAACAGATTGATGAGAAAGTTGTTTTAATTCTATGCTGATGTCGGGCCACCGACGATCGCGATCGCCTCTTTCCGGTATATTAAAACCTCACATCCGATGCCGATGTCTGCCCTATCTGGCCGTCGCAACAATTTGATTTCATTCATTCGTCACTGGAATATCGCATGGAACTGAACGAAACAGGCAAAAAATTGAATTTTGTGGTGTGCTGTTACCATTTCTGTGCGCAATTTGGATATTTCTTCATTTGGGGTAAATAAGTGCCATTGATTTACACAATGTCACCTGCCCATTGCGATTTTGCCATTGCGACTGCGATCTAGATCTAGATGTTTAATTTTACTTTCGAAGGCATATGGATGAAGTTAAATTAACATCCCACATAAATATTACGAATGCAGTGAATGTGGAATGAGAAACCTTGTTTACTTCAGCGAATTGACCGTTAGAATGTTAATTAAAGGTGTTTTTAGTGCCATGTGCTGTAAATTTCTCACTCGCTTCATGACCCGGCCGCCATCTTGAAATTCGATAATGATGGCAGGAATCGTATTGGACTTCTTGACCATGTTTTTAGGGTTATATTTTGAATTTGTTTACTTATCAAAGGGTGTTTTATAGAGGAACTTTATAGTTCTTTCCACCAAAGAGCCATACCCAGGTGAATAATGCTGTATGGGGTGTTTCATTATACTGAAATCATGGATCGATACTACAGTTCTACTGTCCGAGCTTTCATTTAGATTCAATCCATGCATTTTCTTCATTCTTACTGTTTTATTCTTGTAAATAAAGTAACAGATCAGAAAAAAAGATGAGAAGCAGGCTTTCTATTATAGAAAGCCTGCTACTCATTATAGAAAGAAGATGAAAAACAGACTGGTCAATAACATAAAGAAGAGATGAGAAGAAGAGGTGCATTAAAGACAGTCAGAAGGCCAAAAGATTTTTAAAAAAAAAAAAAATAAGAGTCTAGTAAAGAAATAAAATTAAATTTCAACTGTTCAAATTTTGGTGTTTTTAAAAAAAATTTGCTTATCTCTCTTCAGGTTTTTTTTTTTTTTAGATTAGAAAGTAAGCTTAATTAAATTTGAATAATAAATATGTAGCCAAGATCATGAGATTGCATACATTCAAATATAATACAACATAACATAAATATAACATTAAATAAGGTAAAACTGTTATTCTGAATCAGCACCAAACTCCTGTAAATGTTCAAACTTTGCTTTGATTAAGACATTTTCTTCAACATTTTATTGTTTTTCTAAAATTGTTATAGTTAAGAAAGTTTTATGAGTGAACTTTTCCACTGATGTAATGTTTTCCGAAACATTGTCTCCCCTTCCCATATTTTGGCGTATTTTTTTTCCCCCGTTCTTCTGTACTTTGGTAAGCAGTGCAAAGTATTTTCAGCATTCTGAAGTTTTCTTACTGGAATATTGTGCTCTCCTTTCATGAAAATAAGCAATAACGATTTTGCTTTTATTTCAACAAATTTAAGAGGTTACCTCCATTTATGAAGTGATTCCTCTGCAGCGAGGCATCTGCTGCCCTCAAAACCTATATATTTTGAAACCTCTAGCTAAAATTTGATACCAGCTGTATTCGAGTTTGAAAATTTGCCGAAATTGGCCCTGAAAAGGAAATGTTGTAGAGCTCGTGTTTTCGGCCATGTAGTATCAAGTGTGTAGGTAACACTTTAATAGAGAGCTGCGCCTGTATTATGATGTTGGTTCTTGCACCATGATGGGATAGGCCAGATTCTACATTGTGCTAGTTTTTTTTTTTTGCTTGTGGTTGACTTGCTTATATAGATACCCTCACCGATTATGTGATGGCTTCCTTTAACTGTTTTTAGGGTTAAAACTTTATTAATAGCAGAGCTGCCAACTGATACGGATTTTCCATAGTTTCTGCTGATAATTCAAGGCTGCTATGGAAATATGGTTGTCACTGATAATCTACGGATTTCTTACATTTAGTCTAGACCAGTCTAGTGTGAAAGTTGATTAGATAGGAATTGAAAGTCTGCGAAAACCAGCTGATGCACACTATTTAGGCCATAAATCTACTAGATGAAATTGATGGCAATGTCAACAGATGCGCCTCACAGTCAGTACAGTCGTGCGGCGCACCCCACTCCCCTCCCCCCCGATAGCCCATTTTCCATTTATGCTTTCGTGTATAGATCACAAGCAGTTGCAGTCAAACATGGTGCTAAAAATGGAAACGGGATTGCTTTATTTTGGTTTATGTTTGATGGTAATTGGCCTGCGCCTGTGATACAGTGAATTTTGTAACAAGATTTTTCAGTCACATATTAGAGATGTCAAACTTCTGACTTTAGTCGGAAATCAGACTTTCTGGTCATCGACAACTTTATTTTTGGCTGGTCGGCCAGCAGCAGCTGACTTTTTAATACGATACAATGAATATGAAATGACGAATATGAAAACGGAAGAACAGCAATCCTGTGCATGATCGTCGCGGGGGCAGATCGGGCTTTCGTTCGGTGGCCTGTTTAAAATTTTAGATCACGAAGTTCGTTGTGCTCAGTTCCTCAGACCTGATCATATTCAGTCGAGCGATCCTGCAGCAAAAACAAATGTTACAAAAGATGGTTGTGGTTGTGGCTAGATGTAGATCTAGCTTTTCTCTCTCTTAGAGATCTAGATCAAGTAGTAGTAGGATTGATAGGTTTGAGCTGGTGATTGCTAGATCGAGTGATCTCCTGAGCAAGTTGATCTGAATCGTTTGTGCATATCATCAGACAACAGATTTTGATAGGCATCAGTTGAGAGAACTGAAGAGTTGCTGCTCACCAATGCATCAGCATTTTTTAAGACCTGAATGTTCCTGCTTGTTTTACATAGAGCGTGCATGGGTGACCAAGTATTACATTTCTTCTAGCTCTAGATCTATTTTAAATAGAATGTTAGCATACAGACTGCCAGGCCTTATTGTCAAAAGCATTTTTCTATATTAATGCATTGTTTCGGGTCGAACTGAGTACTGAAAATTGAGCTAGGCTACTGATAAAACTATTGATTTGAATTTTTGAAGGCTGGCACTCTGAAGAGTCCTTTTCAGGGCTAAAATTTAACCGCCCTTTTCAGGATTAAACAGACCTGCCATTTATTCTGATTTTATCGAAATATTCCGATTTTCCCTCACAAATTCCTGTTCTTCCGATTTTTCCGATTGCCAGCACTGTATTCCGATTTTTTGTTTTTGTTTCGCCTACATTGGCCTGGCTGTGCCTGTTTTGAACTGTCTCGATTTCGTTTCGCCAGAAGTGCCCGGTGATATTTTAATTTTACTTTGCGTCGGCCTTATGAACTCGGGTTTCGGTTCTCTGTCTTGCAGTCACTACCGTCTCAGCGACTCTCATTAGTTACTGCCTCGTCCCTTTTAAGAGCTAAATTTATATGTAGTTCCAACTAGATCTACATCGGGAATACGCAAGCTTTCGGTTCTTGCGGCAAGCCCAATTCTTTGTACAACCGCCAACGACTCCTTTGTTTAGATCTAGAGTACTCTAGATAGTTGACGTATTTTTATTCCTTAGTAGTGGTTTAGGGTGGGTTGGTTAAGCATTACAGTAGGCTTGTCCCAGTTAGATGAAAGTCTAGTCTTTTTATTTACATTATTATTATTCTGAAATAATAGGGTATTAATGTTATTGAAGAACTAATTTAAGAATTAGATCTACATGGGATATAAATAGTAGATCTAGACTAGATTTTAAACGTCAACATGATTAGCTGTAATATTACCTCATTGTTTTGTATGATTCCGATTTTTTTGGCCAAATTCAGATTTTTGAGAGTTAGGATACTGATTTTTTGGGGTTGGCAAAGTGGCAGGTCTGGATTAAAGCATTGACATTCCTTTTCAGGGCTAAAACCTGCTCATCAACAGTTCATTTCAGGGCTAAAACTACCAGGGCCATTCTACCTCTTCTTTTTTTCACAGTATTTTACTTTCAAGGCGGCCCTTATCAGGGCTAGCAATCGAATTAAATGAAAAGGCTTGAATTTAAGATAAAGGCGAAGTTCAGAAGCCATAGCGCAATTTTGTTATAAAGGGAAATAATCCTGTAATAAAATACTTAAAATAATGCTTCATTAGTCATTTGAGTGTAAAACATATAGTTTATATCATTTATGAACTGATATTTGGGCAGTAGGAAAATTTCTGTCCAGAGTTTTATCTGAAGAAATATTGAAGTCATCTGAAGTTTTGGATTGAAGGTTTAACAGTTTGTTTTAGATCTGTAATTTCAACAAAGAATAGTGGCTAAGACTAAAGTTACAGGCTATGACATACGTTAGTTGTGTTTAACTAAGATTTGGCTGTTGAAAATATTTGATGTTTTCTTTTTTTCTGCTCGTTATCATTATTGTGGGTTGTCTTTGTGTAGATTTAGATCTACACTTAGGCCTGGAATGCAAGTCCATGTTGCGATACTTTTGTGGTTTTGTATGATATAAGCTTCAGAGATTTTAATAATTAGGTCATAATGTTATATCTGTATCATATATGGAAAATATGTGTAGTTCTCCCTTTTTCACAGAATTTTCTTCTAGTCCAGCAAATCTTATGTTTTCCTATCATGTCTTCCAGGTTTTCCCATGGCACTCTGTTTTTTATCTTCTGCACACTACTAACATACAATATCATATTTGAAATGTTAAAAGGTTGTATTTTCTCCATTTATTTATTTTTTTTTCAATCCTTTTTTTAAAATCAATATGTTTCCAGTCATGCAAGTTCAGCAAGGGAGGTGACAAGTTACTGAGCGCTATGGGTAAGAGTAACTTAGGTGGAAACATTTGTTGTTCTTGTTTTTTTTTTTTTTTCATGGTACCAGCTGTTAAATTTGTTCCCATAAGCAATGGTATAGAAGGTGTTGCTGGTTATAGAACATATGATCAGGAGATATGAAGAAACTAATAAAGGCAACATCATTCCCAGTTGTGAATGTTGGGCATGTGAAGTTGGATGGGATAGTTTTCTTCATTTTTTTAACCTACCATTGATTTTATGAGTGTAGCACAAAAAAAAAAAAGAATTCATGAGAATTTTTTGTTTTGTTAAGAGAACAGTGCTAATAAGTAAGAACAATAAGATTATTATAATAGCTCATCCCCAGAAAGAAACTTTGTAAACTAAGCTCCCATTTTATCATTTCAGGTCACACAATTTTAGTTTGGTCCTACCAAGATAAGGAAGAGAAGCTGCCTCTCAGTGCAACCACTGAATCAGGAATATCAAGAAAATCTGGCAGTCGCCCAGGATCTTCTCAGCGTGACCGCTCATCAGAACCAGGTCCCGGAGGGAAGAGGCCAAAAATAAATGAGGATTCCTGCAAGAAAAAATTCAGCAAGGCAAAACAGGCAGGTTTGGATTTTTAAATTTGAGGAGCGTATAGCACTGAGAACTGAGGGGGAAACAACAAAAGGTCTTGAGACAAAAAAGTTGAGGTGACTACCAGAGCAAGTCACTTTCTGGGCAGGAAGCCTAAACTGTCAGGTGAACCAAAGATCATTGTGATCGACAGTGCAACTGAAATATATTCAGTTTCTCTCACCCTTGTGTGCTCAATGCTTATAGTTCTTTACTACCTCTAGAGCTGTTTGCTATCTTTATGTGAGATTGATATACCTACGGAAGCAGTTTGGATTTCTGTGTATTTTTTTTGTTTTTTTTTGTTTAAATTTTGTTTTCTATTTTCAAAGTAGTACATTAGAGCAAAGAATGCTGCTGGTGTGAAACAAGCCAAAATTTTATTATGCAGTAATTTTTGGTGTGTAAACTGTCATCATAATGTAACAGGTATATCAGCTACATGGGATTATTACTTGTAAAATACCGATGTTCTCACCGTTTTATGTGATCTGGCTATCTAGAGATTGTATTGTAATGAATGTTATATTTAGCTACGTGGCAGTATGAGCTTGTTGGAAGAAGCTCCTGCAGTGCAGAAATGACTAACAGCCATAGCCATTATGTGTTCAGCATCAGTCCTCAAAGTGCTGCAGATTCAGAAATGACAGGTAGGAACTTTTCTATTTTTGCATGTTATGTCTTATCCACAGCTACCAAATTGGTCATCATAGAAAACAACTGGGCCAGTTTTGGGCTTATGACATTGATGTTTTATTCTGTGGGGGGGGGGGGGGGGAGGGGGGGGGGGGGGGGGGGGGGGGGGGGG